>PVLD010006247.1:39599-102641 GCA_004027595.1 Dinomys branickii
AAAAAAAAAAAAAAAAAAAAAAAAAAAAAAAAAAAAAAAAAAAAAAAAAAAAAAAAAAAAAAAAAAAAAAAAAAAAAAAAAAAAAAAAAAAAAAAAAAGTAAAAGAAAAAGAAAGGACTATCCAGGAGTGAGATTTGAACCCAGGCCTCCCAGGAAGACCCACAATATAAACACATTATTTTAGTTGACTTGCACACATACCAATTCTGTCCTGCCACAAACCTCTCTAAACCCTTGCTGCTGGGGAAGAAAAAAAAACCCAAAAAACTATGCTGGGACCAGCCCCAAAGGCATCACAGGAACTTATTAGAAATTCAGGAGCTGGGGGTGATCCCCGCACTTGAGAGGCTGAGACAGGAGGATCACTGCAAGGTCAAGTCTAGCCTGGCCTACATAGTAAGACACTGTCTGCTCCTGCCAAAAAAAAAAAAAAAAATAGAAATGCAGGTTCACAGACTCTACCCTAGACCTACTGAATCAGCAGCTGAATTTTAACTAGATGTGTATGCATATTTTAACACATTGTTCTAAGCTACTTTGTTAGTAGAGCTGTGGTTTTTTGTACTCAGTGCCTTAGGCCCATCAGAATATCAGCTCCATTAAGTGGAGGAGTTCTATCCATCATGTTCTTGTCTGTACTCTCCCCCACTATTTTGATATGGTCGAGAACTCAGGCTGAAAGTTGGAAAATCTTATGTATTTAATCCTATATCCGCCAATGCTTGCAGAAAAGATTCACAGGATACTCAAGCTGGAAGCACCTTAAATACCATCCAATGTTGTCCAATAGAACCATCTGTAGCAGTGGAAATGTTCTATATTTGTGCGGTCCCATGACAGCTACTATGTACAATTGTCTACCGAGATCTTGCAATGTGGCGAGTGTGATTGAGAAGTGGATTTTAAATTTTAATTAGTTTTAGTTTTAAATACTTTACATTTAAACAGCCACGTGTGGCTAGTGGCGACAGTAGGGACAAACGAACCAGATGAATCCTCCATTCTATGGACAGCAAGACTGAGGCTTGGGAAGACGTCTCTCAGTGCACACCGGGAATGTCTGGGAATCTGCAGACGTGATTTAATGGGCATTAAAGGGTAGGTGCGCTGGAAGTAGATCTGTGTCTCTGTACTGGCTCAAACATAAATCTTGGCAACTTGGATAACTCCTTTCGGCTGCCAGGCTTTTCTGTAAAACGGAGGAGTTCACCTTTTCTTGCTCTACAATCCCCTCTTCAGGTAAGGTGGTTCTAATAGGGTACTAATTTGCGTGGTCTCCTCCCATAGTGTCACCTAGTGGTTCACTATGAACACTGCATCTCCTCCTGGATCAAATGCTTGGTCATGGAGCCAAGAAACCCTTGGAACAGTTGAATAGCTTCTTACCGCGAGTGATCTGACCGTCAGAACACACTCTGACCTATGTCTTCATATAAAAGTCCAAGGCTTTTCCTGACCACCTCTCCTCCCTCGCAGCCACAGAACCGGGGCTTCGCCAGAGTACTCTGAGCAGAGCCAGCCATACTTTCATTTCCGTTCCAACTCGCCTGTTCATGTGCCTGGACCATGGCCATGATGGCCACCTCCTCTATGAGGCACTCACTCTGATTTTTTTTTCTCTTTATCTGCATACAGCTCAGCTGATGACTAAGAAATGTGCCAGCAGGTGGCACGCTGCGCGCCCCTTAACATCAATCTGCTAGAAAATTTCTCAAAATCTCTGCTCCCAGGGTCCTAATAGCTCTGTGAACTTGTGTTAGTTAGTTGTTCTGCACCTCAGATTGTAGAGGAGGATGACATAGAGGTAGTCTGTGTCTTGGGTACTTTTGAGAATTAGAAATAATATATGTAAGGTACTGAGTGCATAATAGGTGATCAAGACATAGTAGCTGGTTAGAAGCCCAGTGAGTACATACGTCTGTTTGCTGGCCTCCACTCTCTGAAACCTAGGGGATGCAGAATAGCTAGGCAAGATGCAACCCCAGCCAGCTGCTACTCCCGTGAAGGAGAGCACATTGCTGGCAGTAGGGTGTGATTAAGTGCAGATGGCAGGTAGTGGGTGCTGTAGGGGTGCAGTGCCCAGGAGGAGAATCCTCATCCTCACTTCAGCATAACGCTTTGGTGTTTACAGCATTTCTTAACATCTGTAGTTTTACTCTTAACAAGTATGAAGTGGGCATCATTAACTTGCTCACAGGCAGAAGCGAGACTCTCAGAGGAAAAGTCCCAGGCTTAAGCTGGTGTCACTAGAAGTGGCAGAGGTGAGGTGAGGCTTGAGCAAGGGACCTCCTCACTCAGGAGCTACCTGGTGTCCACCCCCCAGGAGTTCTACACAGGTCCAGACTTGAGATGGGCCTAGAGGGATGAGAGGCCTCAGGGAGTAGAAGAGGCAGTTGAAATAGTGATACCCACCAGGGACCTGAACCCCTCTGAACTGAATCAGAAAATCCTGATTCTATATGCTGAAGACTCCTAACCCAGCCTGGTCAGGTAGATGAGATCTTTGAGAGGTTCATGCAGAAAGTGGCCTCCAAGCTGAGACCTGGATGATGTACAGTGTGGAGGACCCCCAGCTGACTGCCTGACTCTCCTTAAAGGACTTCCACTTTGGCTGAACCTGATCCTTTTTCCATGTACTGATATGTAAAGAATTGGCTGGGACGTTTACTTATCCCTTCAACTGGCTTTAAGCAATGGATACAGGTCTAGCTGAGGTGCTGATGATAGTCTTTGAAGATGGCAGGAATGTTTCCCTGGACCCCCTGTTGCCCCCTTAAGTGGGCAGCGATGAGGCAGGATGTGTGAGCCGATGCTGGGATTGAGCCTTGGGGAAGAGGTGACGCCTGGGTGGAGGTGGGTCCCTGAGGGTGCAACCCAGACTGGTGTCTCCCCTTCCCCATCTATCAGTGGTCCTGGCCGCTGTCCCGCCCAGGCCCTTCCTCCACGTCACTTCTGCCTTGGAGGGACCTGACTTTGACTGAGCCCACTTCAAACCGTGAATCAAATAAAGCTCTCCTCCTTTATGTTGGGAGCGTTGGTTGTTTTGTGCCAACAGTGGTTAAGCGACTAAGATACGGACCTGAAACTTCTGTGCCTAGTTGCCTGGGGCTCCGAAAAGTGAGCAAATACATACCTTCCAGTGTCTCTGAAGTACATAACGTGCACCAGTAAATTGTGAGAAAGCCCTTAAAGAAGGAAGGTGAGAAACCCAGAAGCAAAGCCCCAAGATCCAGCATCTTGTTACTTTAGTTTCCTGCAACACAAACACCAGCTTACTACTCTGAAGAAATAGCGGAGTGGTATGTGCCTACAATCCCATCACTCAGATGGCTGAGGCAAGAGGAACTCCTCAAGTTTGAGGCCAGCCTGGGCTACATAGTGAGTTCAAGGCCAGCCTGGACTACATAGCAAGACAAAAAAAAAAAAAAAAAAAAAAAAGAAAGAAGCTACAGAATATACTAAACTTAAAACGTTTTGCCAAGAGAATGAGTGAGGCCAAGGAACAGCTCAACAGCTGCAAACTGTCCTCTCTGAGAGTATCCACTTTTCTGTTTTCTTTTTATCTATTTTGGTTTTTTTGAGACCATCATGCTATGTAGCCCAGGCTGGCCTTGAACTTTCAGAGTTGCTCTTCCTGCCTCCACTCCAGAGTGCCAGGATTATAGACGTGAGCCACCACACCCACTGGGCTTCCATGTCTAATAGAGCCTAGTCAAAAGTTAAGATTAAAGTGGTGACTATGCATGTAATCCATGAGGCTGAGGCAGGAAGAACCAAGTTAGAGCTCAGCCAGGGCAATTTAGTGAGACCTTGTTGAAGCAGGAGACTGCACAGTATCTCTGGCAGAACCAACAAGACTGGAAGTAATAATAGACCAAAGAGCAGGTTATTGCCAGTGTCCCTCAAGGGACTAGTGTCCACTTGCGAGCAGAGGACAAAGCCCTGTTTTCACTTTTATATTGTTTCTATCCTACAGGGAAACTTCTCATTGGAGATGAGTGCAAAGCAAAGCTTTGTGATGACTCAAAGGGAATGAACAGTGATCAAGGGGTCAGGGATTTCAGACAGGCCTTCAGACAGGGGTTCAGACAGCCGAACCTGTGCACGGCTGGGGTCAAAACCATCCATCTCCTCAGGGAGCTCAGCTACAGCAACTTCCCCAGGCAGCTTAGCTGCACAGTTAACCCAGAATTGGTCAGTTTCACCCCAGCAGGTGGTCTACTCTCTCACTATCTCAAAGTAAAATTTAAAAAAAATACTCAGTGGCGTAGCTGGATGTGGTGGCACACGACTGTAATCCCAGCACTTGGGAGGCTGAGGCAGGAGGGTCACTGTGAGTTCTAGGCCAGCATGAATTACATAACAAGATCCTGTTTCAAAAACAAATACTAAAAACCAAACTCTGGCAGAGTGCTTGCCTAGTATGTACAAGATCCTGCATGAAATGCCTAGTACTGAAGAAAACAAAAGCTCAATAAAGTGTACGCTAACAACCTACCTCACCTCCTTTTCCTTCCTCCCAACCCCAGCATCTGACCTGGATGTAGTTGGAGCTCTAAGCAGGCCTGGGTGATGTTGATTCTCTTGGCATGATATCTGGGCTCCATTTTGACGCTCCCTTCCTCTGTGCACCAGCGCCCTCTTTCCCCAAGGACTGGATTCACGGCAGGAAGGAGCGTGCAGGGGGATGTGGTGGAAGTGACTCAATGTAAGACTGGTTGGAGTTTTATAACGGACTCCGCCCTGTGACTTCTTGAGCAGGGGCCTCTGTGCTGGGTGGGTTGAAAGGTGGACCCGGGCATTACTGTTGAGATACTAAAATGTTGAGCCTCTAAAACAGCTGAACCAGGCCTGGATGAAGGTGAACATCTCTGTGCTACTGACAGCTCACGCCACAGCTAGCCCTCTGGAGACAGAGGAGGAACAGCACAGGCAGGAAGGAGCCTCGGTAGTGGATGGGGGGGCAAGGCCGAGGGGATCTCAGGAAGCTGAACTGGGTGGCTCTGCTGAGTCACTAAGTAACTAGGCCACACACTTGCCGAACAGCTTTCAAACTCCACTCCCGTGAAGTCCCAAGGAGCCAAGAACCTTCTATTCAACCCCATGCCTTCCTCAAACTTCTGGCAATACAGCCTTATCAGAGATGTGAAGTAAAAACTACTTAGCTCTGCCCTGGCTCGTGCTCATAATCCCAGCCCTTGGGAGGCTCAGGCAGGAGGATTGCTATAAATTTGAGGTCAGCCTGGGCTACACAGTAAATACAAGGCTAGCCTGAACTACATGAGATCTTGTCTCAAAATAAATAAACAAACAAACAAACAAACAACCAGATGTGTTGGTGAACACCTGTAATCCCAGCACTTGGAAGGCTGAGGCAGGAGGATCACTTCGAGTTTGAGGCCAGTCTGGGTCACAAAGTGAGTCCAAGGCCACCCTGAACTACATAGTGAAACTCTGTCTCAAAAAGATAAAAACAAACAAAAACCAACAACAATAACAACAACATCAAAAAAACACCCCAAAACTACTTGGTCCAGAGTTGGGAATGTAGCTCAGTGGTACACCCCTGCCTAGCATGCTCAAAACCCAGTTCAATCTCCAAGATCATTAAAAAAATTCTTGGCCAAGAGTGGTGGCTCACGCCTGTAATCCCACCACTTGTGAGGCTGAGGGAAGAGGATCATTGTAAGTTTGAGGCCAGCCTGGGGTACAAAGTGAGCTCAAGGCTAGCCTGAACTGCACAGCAAGACCTTGTCTCAAAAAGACAATCAATTAATAAATCAAATCTTTGGAATCATTCATACTAAAAATCAAACCAAACTGAAGTTGTTATTTGATCTTCTATGAAACTAGAAGAAATGAGACATTTCCCAAACAGGGTTGTTTCAGTCTGCATAATAGTTACATTTCTGCTGCCTTTAATCCTGTAAAAAGTAACTGAGAGCCAGAGATTGTGGCACACACCTATAATCACTGCATTTGGGGAGGCTGAGACAGGAAGGTCACAAGTCTGAGCCCAGTCCACCTTGATTTAAAATTTTAAAAAGGGTTGCAAATGTAGCTCAGTGTGGAGGCCCTAGGTTCTATCAAAAGTAGCACACACACACACACACACAAACTTGGAAATGACCAGTCCACTTTTTATTGTTTCTACTTTTTTCAGCCCTGCTCTTTTTTCTTTTTCTTTTTTTTTTTGAGACAGGGTCTTGCTATGTAGTTTAGGCAGGTCCTGAACTCACTGTGTATCCCGGGCTAGCCTCAGACTCAAGGTGATCTTCCTGCCTCAGCCTCCCAAGTTCTGGTGTTATTCAGTAACCTGTTTCTAAATGTCATTACGTTCTGAGTTTTTCACTTCTCCCTCTGGAGTTAAGACTCCAGGTTCTTCTGATTTGGAACAAAGAATTGGACAAAATTAGTGAAAAGATAGTGATAAAGTTTATTTGAGAAAGTAACAGTGAAGAATCAGGAAGAAACTGGCTCTGCAGAGTGAGCTTGGGCTGAGTAAACAGAGAGAGGACAAAAGCAAAAATAATGGCCCTGAATCAAGGCCAGCAGTTTTCTGAAGCTGTTGGTTTCAAGCAGGTGCCTAAAGTGGTATCTTTCTATGGTCTGTTGGCCACTTCAGAACTTTAGAAATGTAATGGTCAATTCATTAGAAAGAAACAAATAACTAAATAAATTTTACGAGAGGACTTCAAGATGGCGACCGGGTAGGCCACAGAGAGAGAACCTCCTGGAGGACTGCCACTCAGACAAAGGAATATCAGAATATAGCAACATGTGAAGGACAGAAAGGAAAGAGGTGGGTATCCTGAACTCAGGAAGGATCTGAAATGGGAACTGAAGCCCTCAGAAAGACTAAGAAAAACCTTTTCTGGAGGAAAGGTTTGGAGATCCGCCATGGCGCAGTTGGAGGGAGAGGAGACCGAGAAGGAGGAAGTTACCGCTCCAAACACACACTTGGCCCACGCCCTTGTTCCGGCATTCGCAGCTTCAGCTTCAGAGACCCACGCTCATGGAAACCTCCCAACTCGGCCAGGGGAAAGCGGAGTTCTGAGAGCTGGTCCAGGGCTGGAGAGGGGAGGGTGCAGTCAGGAAAAGAGGCAATGGCGGTTGGAAGCCGTTGTCGAACCCAGTGTGAGGATGAGAAGTTACAACAGCCACTGGGGCAGAGTCCCCACCCTGCAGCAACCTTCCTAATCAGCACCTGGAGAGAATCAATGCAACTAGTACACAGCCCACCACGCCCGGCTCTGCACCTGCCTCGATGCGGTGGTCCCCTGCCTCTCTGCTGGGTGAGTGGCTACCGGCGGAGAGCAGCGGGGAAACTTGGCGGTGAGCCGCAGTGGCCCCCAGGGATCTGGTCGAGGAGCAGACGGGGGCTCCAGCACCGCAATGGGAAGGAGATGCAGATGGAGGTGGATTGCGTGGCTCCATGCCCTTCTCACTCCAACATCAGGCAGGAAGCATGAGCAGGGTTGCTGGGATTCAGCTCCCACCCTGAACTCTCTCTGGGAGCACCTTGAGACTCGGCGGCCTGAGCAAGCACTGCCTGTTCCTGGCAATGGGATGAATCCACGGACTTCAGGACTCACCCCAAACTATTAATGTGAGCACCAAGAGGGTCTCCTTACAGCTTGCACATATGAACCTTGCATGAACCTTGCATAGCAACAAATTAGATGAAAAGCAGCAGACTGGGAGTCTGAAAAACAACAACATACTCTATGCAGCAGACCCGAGAAAATCCTCCAGCTCTATACTAGAACTAATCTTTAGACTTAGTTCATACCCTGAACTAACACAGTGAGAACGGGCTGGGGAGATTTCAAGCCCTTATACCAAGCATCATAAGTTCGTCCAATGCCCAGCTGCAAGGGGTGGGGAACGGTAATACTGGAGATCAGGAGGAGGGAGGAGGAGAAGAAAGGGCCTCTGGCATCGAGGCAACAGGACAGAGCCGAACGGGTCACAGAGGGCACCCTGATGGGGGTGCATTCCCCTCGGCTGCTCCGCTGTGGGCCCCGTGGCTGCTCCGCTGTGGGCCCCACTGAGGACACCTCACGGACTGGACCTGCCCCCACCCATCGCATGGCGATGGGGTGGAGCCGGGTGGTCTGCTGTGAGCATACATGCTTTTCCACCTCCGACCATGGCAGTTGGTATATACCCATGTATGTTATAGTATAGTCTGAGGCAGCTATATCTCTTCCCAAGGTGAGAGTGCAGGGGTATAGATAATCCCAGGAATACAGTTATTATCACAGGAAAGATAACTGATTGAGTGGTAGGGCAACGGAGATGAGGGAGGAGAAAAATTGAATGATCAAATGGACCATCATCTGTGTAACTGAGTAACAAAGGCGAAGGTAACATTATGTAGGACAGAATCCAGAGCTAATTCCCTTCTATGTTGTCTATAATTTTGTATTTCCTCAATCGTTTTTGTATTAATAGAAGTGATGATAACTTCATATTATACAGCATCCAGTACTAATTCCCTACTATCTTCTCTATAATTTGGTATTTCCTTTAATGTTTATGTGTTAACTAATATGAAGATAATATTATGTAATACAACATCCAGTGCTAATTCCCTGCTATATTCTGTATAATTTTGTATTTTCTGTACTGTTTATGGCTTATTCTGGTTCATATGTCTCCATTCTTTTGTCTTTAAAATAAAATTTAAAAAAAAGCAAAAATAAAAGTATACATTGTGTCTAGGAAATTCAGCACAGCCTATTGTGGAAAGTTATGAGAGCAAGCTCTTCCTGGCATTGGTGCGTCCTCTCTACTGTCCAAACCTCGAGGAAATGCTCAAGAACTTCTACTTACAGGTCCCGAGAGGTGGTGTTGGGACCCCATGTCTCAGGCTGATCTCAGGTCTAGGCCATCCTACTGAAAACCTGCTCAAAGTCTCAGAAGTCCACATGCAGTGCTTTGGGGACTGTTCTGCGCAGGTGTCCTGGAATTTTGTAATTAACAGGTCAGGCCTACTTCCCCAGGCAGTTACCATGCCCTAATCTCCCATCTTACTGGAATTACAGGCAGGGGCCTCTGTGCCCAGCCATAACCCTGTTCTATTTTAAAATCAGCTGGATGTGGTGGTGCACACCTGTAATCCCAGAACTCAGGAGGCTGAGGCAGGAGGATCGTTGCAAGTTTGAGACCAGCCTAGGCTACAAAATGAGCTCAAGGCCAGCCTGAACTGCATAGTGAGAACTTGTCTCAAAGACAAAGACGATATATATAATCAACCCCTACTACTCAATCCATCAGAATATATTTGTGGAATGAATTGTTGCCTGATTTTAGAATTGAAAATAAAGTCAATTAGGCTTTAAATTAAATTTTAATTTTGGGAGCCGGGTATGGTGGCACATGCCTGTAATCCCAACATTTGGGAGGCTGAGGCAGGAGGATTGTTGTGAGTTCAAGACCAGCTTGGGCTACAAACTGAGCTCAAGGCCAGCCTGAACTACATAGTGAGATCCTGTCTCAAAAAGACAAAAAAAATTTTTTTAAAATTTTGTCCTTGACAGAAGTCTCTGCTTAGATATACAAAGCCTTTCTTTTTTGCGGTACTGAGGATTGAGTGCTGTGCCTTTGCCCTGAGCTGTCTTTAGTTCCATTAATTACTTTTATTTTGAGACAAATCTCATAAAATTGCTACATTTCCCAGGCTGGGTTCAAACTTGTAACACTCCTGCCTCAGCCTCCCAAGTACTGTGATTATGGGCAGGTACCACCCTACCTGGCCCTCCTTTCTTTGTGCCTTTCCCCTGTAGGTTTCATATATATTACATACACACACACACACACACACACACACACACACACACACACACACTATATTAACTATATATAATAATATAATATATAATATATAATATTATATATATATATATATATATATATATATAATATAACAAACCCTTAATGTGGAAGAGTTTAGATTTACACTAAAGTTCCAAAAATAGTGTTCTGAGCTGGGTGTGGTGGCACCTATGATCCAGGAACTTGGTTGGCTGAGGCAGGAGGATGGCTGTGAACAGAGCACAATTTACTGGAGGGTCTTACTGTTGAAAGTATGGTCCTGGGCAGCAGCAAGACCAATTGGATACCCACAGTTTGTGTCAGAAAGAGGTGAGTACTTATGGATTAGGACAAGTGACTTTGTCCTTGCTAGAATATAGATGGTTTGTCTTAAAGTAACGTCAGAGTCAGGCACATGTTGGAGACAGTGTCCGGTTGTACAGCTTCACGTAACTGCAAGAATAGCATCCATTATGGTTCTCCAGGAAACTGCAGAAAAACAGTAGCTAGGGTTATTCAGGGCCAGTCATGATGGTTACGATTCAAGATGGCTGCAGTCATGTCAAGTTGAATCCGTACAGATAGTCCAGTTCCCATAAATCCCTTACTCAGTTTCTCCTAGTTATTGACATTTCATATTCCCGTGATTCTTTTTTCAAAACTAAGAAATCAGGGGCTGAGATCATTCTGTGGTAGAGTCCCTATAGCCCTGGGTTTGATCCTCAAAACTAAAAAAAAGACAGAGAGCTGGATAAGGTAGTACACACCTGTAACCCCTCCACTCTGGAGGAGGACTACAAATTCAAGCCCATCCAGGGCAATTTAGTGATGTAGTGAGATTCTCATAAAAGGGGTGGGGGGGCAGGGATATAGCTCAGCAGCACAGTGCCTGCCTGGCAAGCACAAGGTCCTGAGTTTGATTCTTGGTAAAAAAAAAAAAAAAAAAAGAGAGAGAGCTGGAGATGTAGCTCCGTGTGAGGCCCTGGGTTAAATGCCTAGTACTGAAACAAACAAAACACCTCACTGGGTGTGATGGTGCCCTCTGTAGTCCCAGCACTGGAGAGGCTGAGGCAGGAGGATCACCATGAATTTGAGGCCGTCCTGGGCTATCTAGTGAGTTTAAGGCCCGCCTAAGCCACAAAGCAAGACCCTGTCTCAAAAAAACAAACAAACAAAACAAAAACAAAAACAAACCAGCACTGATACATTATCATTAGCTAAGCCCCAGACTTACTTGGATCTCATTAATTTTTCATTAATGTCCAGTTTCTGTTCCAGGATCCCATCCAGGATACACCACATTGAGTCCTCATGTCTCATTATACCTATGACCATGACAGTCTTTTTTTGGGGGGGTGGGTAGGGTCTCGCTATGCAGTTCAGGCTGGCCTTGAGCTCACCATGTAGCCCATGATGGCCTCAAACTCACAATGATCCTCCTGCCTCAGCCTCCCCAGTGCTGGGATTACAGCTGTGCACCACCACATCTGATTCCATTCTGTAGTCTTCTGCTGCAAATTACACAAGTCCAGCTCACCCTCAAGGTTTAAACTGCACCTCTTTTAGGGAAGAGTGGACATAAATTACTCTGAATTATTTTAAGATTTGTCTCTTTTCCCCATTATTTATTTATACATTCAGTTATGTCAATAGAGATTCATCCATTTAAAAAAATATTTTGGGTTAAATTTCAATACTGTTACTTATTTTGTGACTTAGATCATGCCAGATTTGGTGACTGGAAGCTCTTCCATGTTGACTCCTGTCTGTGACATCCTACATTTTTAATTTTTTGAGTGTTTCCTTTCTGGTTCTACAGAATGTTTTGGACTTTGCTTGTCACTTTCCCTGCCCAAGCCCTGGAATCGTTCATTTTTCCCAAGATTCCTGGTTCTTTTATTGGAGAAGGATGGTATTTAGAAGCCAGCCTCTGCAAGGTTCATTGCTGCTGGGAAGTGGACCTTTGTTTTTAAACTGTGAAATAGACATGAAAAGAGTACCCAAACGTGTAAGTACAGCGTAAAGAATAATTATAAACCGAACATAACTAAATCTGTTTTTAACCTTAATTATGTTGATTTTTCAGTATCTTCCTTCTGAAACCTTTCCCTGACCTACAAAGCCAGGGACTGAGTGCCCCTCATAAGAGTACCCGGAGCACCTAGTACTTATCCCACCCTGATCACATATTAAACCATGTCCATGGTAAACAAGTCAGAAGATGCAGAAAAGTTTAAAAGACAAGAAACCAAGTGAGGAGTATTCTACTACTTTTTTTTAAGTAGGAGAGGTTTAACTTTGAGACAGGGTCTCACTGAATCGCTAAATTGCCCAAACTGGGTTTGGGTTTGCTAATCTCCCAGAATGCTGGGAGGACGTGTACACGCCACCTGTGTACCACCCTGCCTGTCTTATATTAATTTTATTTTATTTTTGTCTTTTTGAGACAGGATCTCGCTATGTAGTTTAGGCTGGCCTTGAGCTCATTTTGTAGTCCAGGCTGGTCTTGAACTCCCAAAGATCCTCCTTCCTCAGCCTCCTGAATGCTGGGATTACAGGCGTGACCACCATGCCTGGCTTTAATTTTAATTAATTAATTAGTTTTGTGGTGCAGAAGATGGAATTTGGGGCCTCCCACATGCTAAACACATGCTCTATCCCTGAGCTACATCTCCAGACCAGATTAGGTGATCACTGTTTTGTTTTGGGAGTACTGGAGACTGGGCCCAGGGCCTTGCACTAAGCTGTATATTTTAGAGCCCTTTTTATCTGTTGAATCAAGGTCCCTAATTTGTCCAGGTTGGGCTCTTATGATGCTCCTTCCTCAGGTTCCCAGAATGCTTGGATTGCAAGTATGTACCACCATGCCTGACTTGGTTCAGTGATCTGTAAGGTGGAATTTGACTTTGAGAGTTTCTAACTCCGTGTCTCCAACCTTTTATTCTCCTCTCTGCCTGTGCCTGCACCCTGCTTCTACTTGACTGCTCTTGATCCCCAAACAACCTCCCCGGCTCTTGACTAGGAGCCTTTGCTCCTGGGGCACCCTCCATCCAGTGTTGTTTTTCCTACCTCTTGGATCAAAATCCTACCCAACCAGAAAACCAGCTCCCTGCTATCTATAAAGCCAGCCTTGTCCTCTAAAGGTGGAAGCAGACTCTGAACACCCCTCTTCCCACTCACACACATACACGCCTCATTCATCTTGTCCTTTGGCAGTTTGCCAATTTCTCTCCCTTCCTAGGTTGAAAGTGAGTTGACAGCAACCTTCTTAAAGATTCACAGGTGGCAGAGAGGGAAGAGAATCGACAGAAATGGGCTTAGATGGTGGCTGTGCCACTTTCTGGCTGTGTGACTTTGCTGAGCCTTAAGTTTTTTTTTTGTTTTGTTTTGTTTTTTGTACCAGGAATCAAACTCAGGACTTGTGCTTGCCAGATAAGGGCTCTGCTGTTGAGCTATATCCCCAGCCCCATCTTTTTTTCTTGGTCATTTTGTTTTGAGGCAGGGTCTCACTGTGCAGTTTAGGCTGGCCTTGAGTTCACTTTGTAGCCTAGGCTGGTCTCCAATTTAAAATGTTCCTCCTGCCTCAGCCTCCCATGTGCTGTGATTACAGGCATGCACAGGAACTACATAGTGAAACCTCCTCCCCAAATAGAGAATTCGGTCTGCCAGAGAGTAGGCTTATTCTTCCTACAGCACAGAGTAAATGCACAGTAAGTGTGGGTTGTCTGAAGTGTAGCTCTACTCTCAAAGGCTACAGGCACACAAGAGGAGGCTGCGCATGGAGGTTTGAAGGTGCTCAGTGGCAAAAAGCTATGGACCCATGAGAAGAAGGATGTCACTGTGTGCTGCTTGGAGAGAAGGGCTGTACTGGCCCTCAGAAGTGATGGGCAGCAGATGGATGTGAGAAGGAAGATGCAGTCCTTTGGGGCTTTAAGAAGCTTTCAAAGCTTAAGGTTTTGCTGAAAAACTTGTCCTTTGGCCAAGCAGGTGAAGAAAAAAGGAAGATTACAGCCTATAATAAAGATTTTCTTCATACCCTTAGGGACTTCGGAGATCTTGCAGGTTGCACAGTGAGACCTGCTAGAAGTAGCAGGTTAGTACTTAGTTGAGGCCTGTAGCATAACCTATTTTTTCTTTTGGTACCAGGAATAGAACCTAGGATCTTGCACTTGCCAGGCAGGCACTTGTGCCACTGAGCTATATCCCTGGCCCCTGCTTTTCCTTCTTAAACAAGGTAAGCAGGTTGTATGGGGAGGGGGTGCAGCTCCTTGCTAGAGCGCCTACCTAGCATTGTGAGGCTTGAGGTTCAATTTCTGATACTGAATAGGGAGGAAAAACAAACAGGTTTATTCTGTATGCAGGGCCAGGCCCAGAGCCCTGTGTGATGTGCCATGTGACTAGGTTATTTGGGTTGAGGAAGAGGTCAGACTCAGCCAAGTCCACAGGAGGGAAATGAATGCCAGCTCAGCCTGTCTTAGTGTTGCAGGCCTTGGTTCACGCTGACGATTTCAGATGGACCGTTCTGTGATAAGGGTGCTATGATTAGGGGGCTCCATCTGGCGAGGAAAATGCTGGACCAGCCCTGAACAGTTGTCCTTGCCTAGATGTTCATTTTGTCTTTTTTTTTTCCCCTTGAGACAGGGTCTCACTATGTAGTTCAAACTGGCTCTCAGGTCATTGTGTTATATGGGCTAGGCTGGCCCGGAACTCACAACTCTCCCACCTCAGCCACTCAAGTGCTGGGATTACAGGTGCCACCATCACTCAGGACCCCATCTGTGCTCTTCCCTAAGACCCAGCTTCTAGAGCAGAGGTTCTGACAAGCAGATCCAACTTTCCCAACTTCCTTCTCACACTTCATAAAAGAAATGCCTGAGTTTACAGCTCAGATTTTTACCCCACAGCATTGTCCCAGGGTGGAGCAGAGGGTACAAACCTCTAGGGCAGAAGGCAAAGAGCTCTATTCTTTTTTCTGTGTTAGGGATCAAGCCTAGGGTCTCAGGCATTCCAGGTAAAGCTACACTGTTTCTGTTTGTATATTATTCTTATTATGTTTTAGTGATGCTGGGGATAAAACTCAGGGCTTCACACATGGCAGCCAAGCTTCTACCTTGAGTTTCAGGCCTTAATTTTTTTTCTCGGTCCCGTAGATTGAATTCAAGGCCTTAGCATCAAGCTACAGGCCAGGAATATAGCTTAGTGGCACAGTGCCTGCCTAGCAAGCACCAATCTACATCCCCACACTTATTCTTATATATTCTTTAAAATTTTTAATTTTTCAAAAGCAACAACAAAGTTTATTTGAAAAACTAAAAGTGAAGAGTGAGGGAGAAACTGTCTCTGCAGAGAGAGCTTGGGCTGAGTAAAAGAGGAAAAAGCACAGTAAAAGTATACTGTGCAGGAAACAGGGTGGGCTACAGTAAGGAAAACCGTGGTAACCTTAGTTTCAATTTTGAGGCTGGGTCTCACTAAGTTACTAAATTGTCCAAGCTGGGATTGAATTTTTTTTTTTTTGGTCTTTTTGAGACAGGGTCTCACTGTGCAGTTCAGGCTGGCCTTGAGCTCACTTTGTAGCCCAGGCTGGACTCAAACTCTCAAAGATCCTCCTGCCTCAGCCTCCCGAGTGCTGGGGATTTAATTTTTGATGTCTTGTCTCAGTCTCCCAGAGAATATGCCCCATCATACTTGGCCCATATATATTTTTGATATATATAATTTTTGCTACTGAGGGTTCAAGCCCAACTGGGGTAACTTTAGCAATTTAGCAATACTCTGTCTCAAGGAAAAAAAAAGATATAATATTTTATGTTGCTTTGATTATTATATAGTAATATGACAATAAATTTTGGTGATACTTCAATCTAGGGGTAAATTTTCTTTCTTTGTTTCTCTCTCTCTGTCTTTCTTTCTTTCAATAAGGTCTTGCTAAGTTGCCCAGACTGGAACTCAAGACCCTTCTGTCTCATTCTCCCTAGTGCTGGTTTTTCAGGTGTGTACTACCATGAACAACTAATTTCAAGATGTTTTAAGTTATAATTTTATGTATAAATTTCTGTTAAAGTATGAATGAGATAATCAACAGCAGACTTTCAAGTGTAAAATACATTGCAATCGTTTAACATGCTCTGAGGAAGCAAAGTGTAACTATATACTAAGTAAGAAAAGTAGTGATCCAAGGGCCTGGGATATAGCCCAGCAGCTTAAGCACTTGCCTGGCAAACCTGAGGTCATGAGTTCGATTTCCGGTACAAAAACGAAGTAATGATCCAGCATTTCTCTCTGTGAAAGTAGAGCTCATTCCAATGTTTTCTTGACATGAATGATAGTGGGTATCAAATCACAAAGGTACTTAGAGTCAGTTGAGTGACAGGGCAGTTTTTATTTAAAATATTAATGTTTACTATGTGCTGAGAACTATATACTTGGCAGTGATTTACTTATTGGGAGTGGTATGCTGGGGATCAAACCCACATCCTCACACATACTAAGCAAGTACTTTACCACTGAGCTACATTCCATCCCTAAGATGAAGTTCTTTTTGGTACTGGGGCTTGAACCTGGGCAGGACCTTTACACTATCAAACTGGGTTTGAATTTGTAATCCTCTTACTTCAGCCTCCCAAACTGCTGAGATTACAGGTCTGTGTGTCACTACATTTGGCCTTAATAAACATACTTTTCTTTTAATTAATTTTGTCCAGGTATGGTGGCACATGCCTATAATTCCAGAACTTGGGAGGCTGAGGCAGGAGGATCATTGCAAATTTGAGGCCAGCCTGGGCTACATAAGTAAGTTCAAAGCCAGCCTGCACTACATAAGTGTGACCCTGTCTCAAAAAATACACACAAAAATTAATTTTATTGGTACATTTATATGTACATAATGATAACATTCAGCATAGGTACATGATATATCTTGCTTCTTTTTTCCCCAGTCCCCTCTTCTCCCTTCCACCCCTCTTCCTCTCCTTATTTACAGAAGCTTTTTTTTTTTTTTTTTTTTTTGCGGTACTGGGGATTGAACTCAGGACCCTGCGCCTGCTAGGCAGGCGCTTATTCCACTGAGCTATATCCCCAGCCCTACAGAAGCTTTGTTTCCCTTTATTCCTTCTATTCTCTTTTCTCTTACCCATTTCTTCCTTCTCCCCTCCCCCTCCCTTGTTCCCTTTCTCATTTGAACATTTTCTTCCCATATTTCAATATCTGTTATACATTTTGGTCCTTGTGGTGGTTGATACATTGTGTCAACTTGAGAAGTTTAGAAATTTAATGAAGCGACTCTACAGGACTTAATGTTTGCCCTGCTGGATTTTGGATTTGCTTTGGTCCTAATCCTTTGTATCCCCCCATTTGTAACTTTTGGAATGAAAATGTTTATCTTGTGCCACTGAATTCTGGAAATGTTCAACTTTGTTTTAATTTGTACAGGGGCTTGCAGCTAACAGTCTGCCTTACATCTAGGAGGAGACTTGGGACTTGGACTTTTCATCAACGCCAAAACTGTTAGGACTTTGGCAACCCAGAGAGGGACTAAAATGCCTTTTGCATAAAGGGATGTGCATGAGTTTTTGGAGGGCCAGGGGCCAGGGTTTAAGGATTGTTAAACCTGTGTTATAATGTTCAAGTTGTGAAATGATAAGAACAAGCATGTCTTTGTATCTGGAGACCAGTTTAAAGAAGTGTACCTGCTTGCCAAGTTGACAAGAGGTGGATTGTAATGGTTGATAGATTGTGTCAACTTGAGAAGTTTAGAAATTTAATGAAGCAACTTAGCAGAGAGGCAGAGTCCTCACTTTGTAAACATCCTCATCTTGTGCAAGAGGAGGACACAGAGATGATGTGAGAGCTACATCCACCCTGGGGGGGAGGGGTTTGCCTGCTTACAATATAAGAGAGGAAAGCAAGCTTGTTCTTCCTGATTTTGCTTATGCTGCTTTTGCTGTCTTCTGCCGTCTTAAAATGTTGCCCCTGTGCCATGCCACCCTGCCTTGGAGCCAGCTGATTACAGACTGAAACTTCCACAAACTGTGAGCTAAATAAACCTTTCCTTCCTTAATTTTGGGTGTCGGGTATTTTGTCTCAGCAAGGAGAGAAAGGTAATGAAGACATTCCTTATTTAACTTTCAGCTTTTCACGCCAGAAAAACAATGCAATATTTAAACATGTGTGTCTGATTTATTTCACTTAAAAGTATGGTGTCAAGGTGCATTTATTTAGCTAAAAATGTTTCAAGCGTATCCTTCTTTATTGGTAGAGTAGTACTCTATTGTATTAAAAAATCTGTATGTATTCACCAGTTGATGGGTATTTGGACTGTTTCCAAGATTTAGCTATTACAAACTGTGCTGCTATAAACATAGGTGTGCATATGTTGCTGTGGTATGATGCTTTAATTCTTTCTGGAAGATACTAATAAGGGGAATAGTTGGGTCAATTGGAACTGCTAGTTTTAAGTTTTTGAGGAATCTCCACACTGATTTCCACAGTATTTGCACCAGTCTACACTCCCACAAAAAGTGGAGAAAGGTTCCCCTTTCCCCTCAGCCCCACCAGCACTTGTTATTGGTTGATTTATTGATAATAGCCATTCCTCCTGGGGTGAGATGGAATCTCAGTGTTGTTTTAATTTGCATTTCTCAAATGACTAGTGATGTTGAACATTTTTTCGTATATTTATTTGCCATTTGTACTTCTTCATCTGAAAAGTGCCTGTTCATCCCAGATGCCCATTTTTGGGATTAGGTCTTTAAATTTGAGGGGGGTCTGATCTTTTGCATTCTTTATATATTCTAGACAGTAGTCCTTTGTCTGAGGAATAGTTGGCAAACATCTTTTCCCACATTGTGAGTTGTCTCTTCGTTCTAGTGGCAGTTTCTCTTGCTATGCAAAAACTTTTTAATGAGATCCCAGTTGTTGAATCTTTGTGATATTTCCTGTGTAATTGGGCTCTTGTTCATAAAGTCTTTGCCTACACCTATGTCTTCAACAGTTCCAGCTAGTCTATCTTCCAGCAGATACAGTGTTTCTGATTTAATATTTAAGTCTTTGATCCATTTTTATTTCAGTTTAGGGCATAGTGAGAGATTTGGGCTGTTTTTTTCCCAGCACCATGTGTTAAAGAGGACAGCTTTCTTCCAGTGAAGATGTTTAGCCCCTTTGGTAAAGATAAGGTGGCTGAGTGTGTTGCATCTCTTTCTGCATCTTCTAATTGGTTCCACTGATCTTTGGGTCTGTTTTTCTTTTTCTTTCTTTCTCTTTTTTTTTTTTTTTGCAAGTACTGTGCTGTTTTTATCACAGTAGTTTTGTAGTATAATTTTAAGTCAGAGAATTTGATGCCCCCACCCTTGCCTTTGTTACTGCTTTTGCTATTCTAGGTCTCTTCTGGTTCCAAATGAACTTTAGGATTGTTGTCTCTAATTCTGTGAAGTACGTTATTGGTTTGTTGTTGTCGTGTATTTGTGTTTTGTTTTGTTTTGTTTTATTTTGTTTTGTTTTAGACAGGGTCTCACTATGCAGCCCACACTGGCCTTGAATTTACAGCAACCTGCCTGCCACAGCTTCCTGAGTTCTGGGATTACAGGCATGCACCACAATACTCGGCTTTGCTGTTGGTATTTTTATCAGGATTGTATTAAATCTGTATAACAATTTTGGAAGTATGGCTATTTTCACTATAGTGGTTCTTCCTAGCCAAGAGCAAGGGATATCTTTCCATTTTCTGAGATCCTCTTTTTTTTTTTTTTTTTTTTTTTTTTTGATATCAGGAATTGAATTTGGAACCTTGTGCTTACCAGGCCAGTGCTGTGATGCTGAGCTACATCCCTGATGCACCAACATCCTTTTTGCTCTCCTTTTTCAGAATACTATAGTTTTCAATGTAAAAACCAAAATGAAAACAAACTGCCTTTGTTAGATTGATTCCTAGGTATTCATTCATTTTTTTGAATGCTATTGTGAAAGGTGTTGTTTCCCTAATTTCTCTCTCAGTGAGTTTGTTATTTGTGTACAGGAAACTATTGATTTTTGAGTGTCAACATTGTACCCAGCTACACTACTGAATTTCTTATTAAATATAGAATCTTGGAGTGGGGTGTGGTGGTGCACACCTATAATCCTAGCACCTGGAAGCCTGAGGCAGGAGGATCATTATGAGTTTGAGGCCAGCCTGGGCTACAAAGTGAGTTCAAGGTCAGCCTGAACTGCATAGTGAAACACTGTCTCAAAAAGACAAAAAACAAAACAAAAACAAATCTAGAAGTCTTTTGGTGGAGTTTTTGGGGTCTTCTATGCAGAGTATCATGTCGTCCATGAATAATGATAATTTAACTTCTTCCTTTCCTATCGTTATTCCTTTTCTTTCTCTTATCTAATTGCTCTGGCTAATGTTTCCAGAACTATATTGAATAAGAGGGGTGATAGGGGATATCCTTGACTTGTTCCTGATTTTAGAGTGAAAGCTTTCAGCTTTTGTTCATTTAGTATGATGTTGGTGATTCATTTGTCATAGATGGCTTTTATCATATTGAAATAAGGACCATCTATCTAACTTTTGTAGGATTTTTTTTATCATGAATGGATGTTAGACTTTGTCAAATGCTTTTTCTGCGTGTAATGAGATGATCATGTGATTTTTGTCCTTGGCTCTGTAACCCCAGGACTTGTTTTGTTTTTTTTTTTTTTTTTCATTTTGGAGATAAGGTCTCGTTATGCAGTTCAGACTGGCCTTGAACTCACTTTGTAGCCCAAGCTGGTCTCAAACTTGCAAGAACGATCCTCCTGCCTCAGCCCGCCAAGTGCTGGGATTACAGGCGTGCACCACCATGCCCGACATCCCCAGCACTTGGAAGACTGAGGCAGGAGGATTGCTGCAAATTCAAGGCCAGCCTGAATTCCATAGTGAGTTCAAGTCCAGCCTGAATTCATAGTGAGACCTTGACTCAAAATAACCAAAATAAAACAAAAAAGAAAAACAGAAAAGAAAGGAAGGAAAGAAAAATTTAAAAAGATAAACATGGCTGGGAAAAAAAGAGAAGCAAGTTATACCATGTACATGTACAAATTCCCTATGATAAATGTTATCACTGTGTATATGTAAGATGTACCAATAAGATAAAAGAAAAAAATTTTTTACAAAGGCATATAAAAGGCAAGGAAAGAGACCATGGTGGTACGTGCCTGTGGTGTTAGCACTGTAGGAAGCTAGGGCAAGAAAACTGCAGGTTTGAGAGCCTAGCCTGTACAACCTAGTGACTTAGCTAGACCCTCTCTCAAAATGAGAAAAAAATTTTAAAGGGCTAGGGGTGTAGCTCAGTGCGATAGCTATAGGTTCAATCCTCAGATCTATCAAAAGAAAAGGAAAAATAATGAGGGCTGGGGATGTAGCTCCGTGGTGCACTACTTGCCTAACAAGCATAAGGCCCCGAATTTGAGTCCCAGCACCGCCAGCCCCCATGGTGTACTGCGTGACCAGGAAAGGTCTCAGCTACTAGTGGAAGCTGAGGCAGGAGGATGGCAAATTCAAATGGATCATGAACAACTTAGCAATATAACAACATAGTAGATCTGGTCTCAAAAATAAAATGGATGAACTATAAAATAAAATAAATAAAATGGGCTGGGGATATAGCTCAGTGAAGAGGCTCTGGATAACACACACACACACACACACACACACACACAGAGGAACAAAAAAGACAAAATAAACAAGACACACACACACACAATAACAGAGAATGACAGCGAGAGTGGGGCCTGGGGATGTTGTGCTGGTCAGTGGACCTCGTCAAAAGGGAAGATTGAGGTAAAGAGTGAGAGGAAGGAGGAAACCATGGCCATATCTGCATCCCCAGCAGAGGAGGCAGCAAGACGGAAGGCACCCATAGGAGCAAACGTGTGGAGAGTTGAAGGAATGAAAGGTAAGGAAGCTAGGGCGGCAAAAGCAGGGAGAACAAGGGAGGGGCACGAGGTGAGAAGGAGGCCAGACGAGGCGCCGACTGGGTGGGGAATGTGGCCCATACAGGCCCTGGCGGGACTTGAGCAGGGTGGCAGAATCTGATTAAGGCTTTAAAGGGATTTGAAGAGGTCACCAGTGGGACAGTGAACAATGCACAGCACAGGTTTGGATGCGAGTGACGGGGGTGAGCATGAGCAGTGCCTGGATCGGGACATATTTTGAAGATTCAGTGGGTGGTATTTGCCAGTAGCCGACATAAAGAAACGAAAGAGTCAGAGGTAACTCAGGTTTTGGGTCTGAGCAAGTGGGAAGGTCTGGGGTTTGTTTTGTATTTGTTTGTTTTTGGAACCAGGAATCAAAATCAGGACTTCATGCTTGCCAGGGAGGTGCTGTGCCCCTGAGCTATATTCCTGGCACTTGTCTTGTTTTTTTAAGACAAAGTCTTGCTTTGTAGTTCAGGCTAGCCTTGAACTCACTATGTAGCCCAGGTTAGCCCTGAGCTTGTGGTGATCATCTTGCCTCAGCCTCCCAGAATGGTGGGATTACAGGTATTCACCATCATACCCAGCTAATTCCCAGCACTTTTTGTGAAAGGATTTAGTGAAAGGGTTGGAGACGTGCTTTTCTGAGTCGAAACCAACTTGTTCCAAAAGGTTCCTTTTTTTTTCAGTACTAGGGATTGAACCCAGGGTCCCTGCCCTGAGCTACATTCCCAGCCTTTTTTATTTTTATTTCTTATTTTGACACAGGGTCTCTCCGAGTCACTAAATTGCCCAGGCTGGGCTTGAACTTGAAATATGTCTGCCTCAGCCTCCCCATGAAAAGGTTGTAAACATTGCAGCTTATTTTCTTTTCATTTCTTGTGGTACCAAAGATCAAACCCAGGGCCTCATGTGTGCTAGGCAAGCCCTCCAGCCTGTAGGATATTTTCACTGATTACCTTTAACAAGATAATGCCTTCAACTCACACAAGAAACAGCAATACAATTTTTTTTAGACACACGAAACCCACAGTACACTATAGATGGCATGGTCTGATGGTGGGAGCCGTCGCTGAGATGAGCCTTCTTCCTGCCCTGCGCGTCACCTCTATGACCGAGTCTGTAGCATCACGTGGTCCTTACATCAGGTCTACTCTGAGGCCCTCAGTGCAGGCAAGTCAAAATTACGATGCTAGAGGTGCACGATGCTTTCTGGGTGTGCATCCAAGGTCTTCATGTGCATTGGCTGACGCCTTTGTTCTGGCAACATATGCTTGGCACGATTGCTACCCCCTGTTGTGGAAGCGAGACAGCTTTACTCAAAGTCTTATAGTAAGTGGTGCTGGGATTTGCACTTAGACACTGTGGCAGTCCCCATAGGCCACCCTGCTGCCTTCCTGGGGATTGGCATTAGCCACAGGCTGTCTTTGATGATTTCTCTCCAGTATTAGTTCCCAGTACAATCATACCTTGGTATTCAACAGCTCTGAAACTCATCATATTTGTTTGTGCTTTTTGTTTTGTTTTTTAGACAGGGTTTGCTATGTATTCCAGGTTGGCTTTGCACTCACTATGTAGCCCAGACTGGCTTTGACCTTATGGCAGTCCTCCTGCCTCAGCCTCCTGAATGGTGAGGTTACCAGTATGTGCCACTGTGGTCTGCTGAAACTTGTCAAATTTGACACTTTTATTTTGTTTTTTATTTATTTATTTTTAGACAGAGTCTCAGTCTGTAATTCAAGCTGGACCTGAACTCACTATGTAGCCCAGGTTGGCCTTGAACTTGCAGTGATTTTCCTGCCTCAGCACTCCCAGTGCTGGGATTACAAGAGTCTGCTATCATGCTTGGCCGATACATTTTGACACAAAAATTTTGTCCTAGTGCTCTTTTGTTTGGTATGCGATGTGCAAGCTAGAACTTGTCAGTGCCAATTCCTTGTGACCGGGTACCCTTTCCAACCCAAATAACTTGTTTGATACTCATCATATCTGATACTTGTCACACTTCTTGGAACCAATTAACGACAAGTATCAAAGCATTACTGTATTGCCATGTTTTTATAACCTTCTCCAGGCCTTGTAAAGACATTTGCTGGTCCTCATGGGATCTACCACCTCTCAGGCTGGCACGAAAGGACTCTTTCAGGACTAGGGAGAAAGATATTCAGAGGAGTGGATCAAAGTGCACCAGTGAAACATGCCACCCGGACTGGAGAGGTGCGGGGTTCAGGGCTCTGGCCCCAGGGCACCTGTGGAAAGTCCCTCCCCTGGTGCCATTTCTTTCCCTTTTCTCTTTATTCCACATGGAACCATTGGTGCTTTGAAAAAAAGAAAATAGCACTGGACTCAAAAGTTAGGAGCTTGAATTAAGTCCTGGATCTGTTTCCTAAATAGCTGTGTGATATTGGGCAAATGGCTTCATATGCTTGAGCCTTGGTTTTTCCATATTTAAAAGGGAGTAAGAACCGGGTATGGTGGAGCACACATGTAATCCCTGCACTTGTGAGGCTGAGGCAGGAGGACTGCTGTGAGTTCAAGGTCAGCCTAGGTTATGTAGCGAGTTCACGGCCAGTCTATACGACATAGGGAGACCCTGTCCCAAAACACACACACACACACACACACACACACACACACACACAAAGAATGAGAATATTTACTACCACATATTGAGTTCTTCTATGCAGCAGGCCTTGGATCATTGATAAACCTTAAAGAAATGGTTGTGAACTAACAAGGGCTGAAAAATTGTGGGGCATTATTGTCATTCTGATCCTTGACTAAAATGCTGCTCTTCCTTTTTGTTTTGTTTGAGATAGTGTCTTGCTATGTAGTTCAGGCTGGCCTTAAATTCACTGAGTAGCCCCAGCGGGCCTTGAACTCCAGGGATCCTCCTGGCTCAGCCTCCCAGTGCTGAGAGATAACAGGTGTGTGCCATCACACCGGGTATGCTGTTCTCTTTGGTTACTTCCATTAGAGCTAATGTTCTCCTTTCATTTTCTCCCAGATCACAGGAGTGGCCTACCTTTCTCTGAAAGTTTTTCTGGCCCTTTTCTCATCTTTCAGGTGGTTGGAGCTATGCCCTGAAAATGTGAGGTACAGTGAGCTCAGTTCAGTGTTTTCGTGCTCTTACCATCGTATCCTCTGTTGTTTAATACAGTTTTATGGAGAAGGACAACACAACAGGGATAAACAAATAAAGTAAGAGTGCTGGATGAATTATCACAAAACGACTGTTTCTGGGTACCTTCGTAACTCCCACCTGGTGGAGAAACAGAACTGGCACTCAGAGACCTCGCCTAATATGCTATTACTTTTCACCCCATGTCTTATCTCTGTTGTGGGAGCCAAGTGAAAAACCTTGTTGAAAGGTCCAGAAAGTATTCTTTAAACTGCACTGATCTTCACTGAGATCCTTCAGTGACCTTGACTTTGATTTTCTTGGTCTTAATTCAGTCTTCTGCAAAACATCACAGCATTTCGATGATTACAAAAATTCTTATCTGGAAGCTAGGCATGGTAGCACAAGCTGGAGTTCAGCTTTGGCAATTTAATGACTTAGTGAACTCTTGTTTAAAAAAACAAAAGAAAAAGAAAGAAAGAGGAAGGAAGGAAGGAAGGAAGTAAAGAAGGAAAGGAGGGAGGAAGAGTGAAGATTATGAGTTCAATCTCTAGTGCCTCCAGAAAAAATTTTTTACCTCAGGCTGGGGATGTGGCTCAGTGGTAGAGCACTTGCCTACCATGTACGAGGCCCTGGGTTTGACCCTCAGCATTGAAACAAAACAAAACAACACCTCCGCCAAAGTTATACATTAAAGCTTTAAAAAAAAAACCCCATAACTCAGTGGGGCACTACCTTGGAAAAACTGAATTAAAATCTTTACAGGTGGATTTTAGGTATTTTTTTGTTTTTTCGTTTTGAGACAGGGTCTCACACTACAGTTCAGGCTAGCCTTGAACTCACAACAATCCTCCTGTCTCAGCCTCCCAAGTGCTGGGATTACAGGTGTGTGCCACCATGCCCAGATTCTGTTTTTTTTTTACACTGGGTATTGAATTCAGGGCTTTTGTGCTGAACTACATATCCAACTATTTTCTTTTCTTTTTTTTTGTTTTTGAAGCTGGACATGGTGGCCCATGCCTGTAATCCCAGCACTCAGGAGGCAGAGGCAGGAGGATCTTTGAGAGTTTGAGACCAGCCTAGGGGCTGGGGATATAGCTCAGTGGAATAAGCGCCTGCCTAGCAAGCGCAAGGTCCTGAGTTTGATTCCCAGTACCGCAAAAAAAAAAAAAAAAGAGACCAGCCTGGGCTACAAAGTGAGCTCAAGGCCAGCCTGAACTGCATAGCGAGATCCTGTCTCAAAAAGACCAAAAAAAAAAAAAAATTAAAAGAAAATTTCCAGACACTCTGGGAGCCCAAGATCAGCCCCTCCACACATCTCCTGAGGCCTTTTCACAAGGTGTCCCAGCTGAGGAGGACCCTCCCTCCCTGCTGCCTCAGCCCAAACTTAAGTCAGACAGCAGGAAGGACTCCCTGACCGGAAGGGATGGGAAGCTAGAGAGGGTGAAAGGGAGCATTTCTGTCCCAAGACGGGGGACCACATCCAGTGACTCCTCTACACACCCAACAGAAAGAGCAGAGTCTCCTCTAACCTAGACAGGGCAGGAAGGACAGACGTTTATAAGAGGGGGAAGCACTTGCTGCCAGCTCTGAGCTACAGGCCCAACCCTTTTTCATTTTGGGGACAAGGTCTTTGCTAAGTCACTACAGGCTGCCCAGGCTGGGCTTGAACTTGTGACCCTCCCACCTTAGCTCCCAAGAGTACTGGGATTACAGACATGTGCCACGATGCCCAGTTGTAGAGATATTTTTCAAAAAGGGTTTCTGGCTCCAGACATGTGATCCACCAATCCCCAGGGAAGACTGTAAAGTAAATCAAGTTGACCCTCTACCCTGATCCCAGCACAGGGTCTTCAAGTGCCAGGAGGATCTTGAAGGATAGGGATAGTAGGACGGAGACAGCGATTTGCTCAGCAGAGGTAACGATAGAATCCTGACTTCTAGAGCGACTGAGAAATCACATCCAGAGCAGGTCATTCAGCAGCAGCCTCAAAGAACATTCCTGACTTGATCAGGGACATCAGCCCAGAATGAAAACGGTTTATGGCTGTGAAGTATTCAGTGTAGATAGCAGCTCAAAATGAAAGGAAACAAAACAACAACAAGAATCACCAAAATAACAGATGAAAACCTCTTATGCATATTCCTAAAGAACAAATCTGTTTAGGAAATAGGTTTATCACAAAGAGACTGGAACACGACTCCTTTGGAAATGAATGCTCACTAGCTTTGCTAAGTGCCAGTTCCACACTTGGACCAAAGTTCCATCCATTTCCAATCTTTTATCATATTTGTACATTAGACTTAATAGCAGAGTATATTTATTGAATTGTAGAAACAAAAAACAAAAAGGTTTCTGATGACTCTACCATTCAGCCATTATCACCAGAGGTTTAACTCAGTTCTATTACTGTTGTGAGTTGAATTGTACCACCACCCCCTAACCTCCCCTCCTCAAAAAAATTAAAGTCCTGACCCTCGGTGCCTATGAATGTGGCCTTATTTGAATAGAGTCTTTGAAGATGATCGGTTATGATGAAATCATTAGGGTGTACCCCTAATCCAATCCACCTGATGTCCTTATCAAAAGGCAGATTGGGTCCCTGACCCAGAAAGAGCTACATGTGAAGATTAGAGTTACACTGCCATGATCCAGGAAGGCCAAACATTGCCAGCTAAGCACAAGAAGGTAGGAGAAAGACCTGGAACAGATTCCCAGCTGAAACCAACCTTGCCAATACTTAGATCTTAGATCTCTAGCCTTTAGAACTATGAAAAAATACATTTCTGTTGTTTTGGCCACCAAGTTTATGGTACTGTGGGGCAGCATTCCTAGCAAACTAATATACTACTTACATGGTAGCTATGTCTCTGCCTATTTGCTCCTCTGTAAAATGCAGTGTGTAATGCAGTGTGCGAGGGTGCATTCTAAGCACTTTATACAGGTCACATCATTGCTCTCATAGAGCCACGACTAGGGTATTATCTCCACCGTACAGATAAGAAAGCTGTGAAACAGAGACACCCCACTTGGGAACTCCTGTGGAACTCTGGGAGCTGTTCTCCTACTTCTTTCTTCCAATAAAACTTTCCAAACATACTTCTTCGGTTTGGGGACTTCATCAGCGTTTGTGGAACCCTGACCCTGGAACACATGGTAATGGTAAAAAACTCAAAAATTTTCATTAAATTTTCATGTTCTTCAGTATTTCTTACAAACTTTGTGAAACTGAAAATACTTTTTTGAAATCCAAACACCTAGAATATAATTCTGGTTGGCTAAGACAGGCAAAATGCATGTTAACAGTTCTGTTGATACCTTTATTTTTTAAAAAAGAGAAAAGAAAGCTGTGAAGCAGGCTAACTTTTTAAAGTTTTCCAAGGTCATATGGTACATGAAGACTGTACATAAGACTATAGTCTTCATAGAATAATTAGGAAGCCTTTATAGACTACAAATGTGGATATGAAAGCTGTTTGTAAACAGTCTTTTTCTCGTGTTAGGCTCTCTTGTAAAGACTTTTTTGGCGGGGGGGCTCATCTCTGACTCGACTTCCTCTTCTTCGAGAGACTTCCTCTCCTGGACGACAGGGGCCGCTGTGCTCCGCTGGCGCTGACAGGTTCCTCTAGCCCGCTGCGCAGGCTGCTCGCTGGTGCCTATAAGTGGCAGTGCTGGTCGGAGCGAGGCATCAGTCCGCTGCCGCCCGGGGTTGGGCGATTCGTGGAGCTGGAGCCGGTCGTGAGGGAACTTCAGCTGGGCCAGGCGGAGCGCGGCGCCTTGCTGGGGTCGCCAGGAGGGGCGTGTTGCTGCCGGCCCGCCGCGAGCAGCCCTCAGCCCGAGCCGAAGCGCCTTCCCGCCAGGCCGTCTGCCTCTGCCTTCCGCCTCCCTTCACCCTCCATTTCCCCGGATTGTCAGCCCGGCGCACCTGGACCCCGGCCCTCCCCTGGGCGTGGAAGCTCCTGGCCGCTTTCCCGCTTCACTCCTTTCTTCCAGGCTAGGCGTCCAGCCCCCTCCCTCTTTTCCTGGACTGGGTCTCACCCTCTTCGTTGCCCTTCCCTTTGCCGAGTCCCAGCGCCCCGGTCACTTTCCTCAGTCAAAGTTCCCATTCTTTCTCTTCCTTTTCCTCGTCTTGGGTCCCGCCTATCCTGACCCTTCCTCTGTCACTAGGTGCATTCTCTCCTATTGTGCTCTCTCAGATCTGGAGTTCCAGACCCTTTGGTCTTCTTCCGTGGTCCGTTCTGGGTTTTTTTTTTCTTTCCTCACTTCTGTAGTTTGGAGTTTCAGATTGTGAACCCAGCTTCCCTCCACTCCCCCCCCCACGGGACTACTTGAGGAAAGTACCGCCCTAAAACATGAACTTTTCCTAGAGACGGCCCATCCCTTCTCCCACCGACTGCCCCTGCTACCTGTGTCTGAGATCTTACCCTCACTTCACTAAGGGTTGAGGCCTGCCAGGCTGGGGGAGCAGCAGGATGCTTCGGTGGTCTGGCATTTGGGGGCTGTCCCTGCCTCGGATCTTCCCCTCCTTGCTGGTGATGGTCGCCTTGGTGGGTCTGTTACCGGTCCTCAGCCCCACGGCCAGCACCATCTCCGGGTCAGAGCCACCTCGGGAACGCTCGATTGGGGATGTCACCACCGCCCCCCCGGAGACGACACACCACTCCGGGAGCCACCCTGAGAACCATTCCGTGGATCATGGCTCCAAGCATCGAAAGGCCTTTCCAGTGCTGGGCATTGACTACACACACGTGCGCAGACCCTTTGAGATTTCCCTCTGGATCCTGCTGGCCTGCCTCATGAAGATAGGTAAGTGTGATTTGCTCGATGCTGCTGGCCTGCCACCAGACTGGCGATCTTCCTGCCCCGTCGAGGATGCCCAGGATTAAGGGCCTGAGCTACTGCTGTCCCACAGACAGCTTCCGCTCTGCTATCTTCGTCCTTCTCGAACTTCTGCTGTGTCCTTTGTGTTCTGAGGTGCCCCAGGATTGAAGCTGGCATGGATAGGAGAGAGAGAGCAGGATTCAGATGGTTCTGATACTGTGTACCTATAGCAAGGCTTCCAGGCCTGGCAGGTCTCCTCTGGCTGGGCCAGATCCAGAGGGGAGCCAGGTACCCAGCTGTGTGTGAGACAGAGAGGAGCATCTTCTAGCAAGTGGCATTTTCTGCTCTGTCAACAGCAACCAGTGCAGTTTATTACCTAATTCATGGGAGGGTGTTCTGGCTGTAGTTACACTTGGCCTGTCTGAGGAGCTTGGGTGTAGCAGGGGTCTGGGTGCAGGAGACTTACAGTGTGGTGGATGTGGTGGAACCCGGGGGACCCCATAGCCTCACCTTCTTTCATCCCCACAGTGTTACCTCCAGTTCTGTCTGCCCAGGCTGGTTAGAAACCCAAGTCAGTATCCAGCCCAGGAATGTCATCCTTTACACAGTTCATGGGAATTTCTGAAGGTTGTCTTGAAGGTGGTGGTAGGGTAGAGGAGGTGGAAGCTAGGTCTGACCCAAGGTCGGCACCCAGCTGTGTCTCAAGGTGCTGTCTGGACTGACCAGTGACACTGACTACTCATTCAGATAGGAGTGGTACAGGGAGAAGGGCTAGGGAGTTTTCTGAAGAGACTTTGAAATATTCTTTTTGAGAGAAGGAAATAAAAAAGTTGTTCCCTCCCACAGGGTTGGGCTCCTTGCCCAACCTGACCACCCTGTTCTGCTGGATGATTGTTGGAGCTCAGCTGAGCCTGCATTGCCCAGAAGCCCCTGGCAGTGGTGTCCAAGGGAGTTTTGCAAGCTGCCTTCGCTGTTTTGGCCTGCGCCCCGCTGACTGAGGAAGGCTCAAAGTCCTGGGACCCTAGTCCCCTCCTTGCCTGGAGATTTGGGTTTGGGGAATTTGAGACTGTTGGCTGGAGGCCTTGCCCCTTTCCCAAGGACATGCAGGAGCTGAGTGCTGATGCCAGACTGGTGTGAGGCAGGCTGTGGGACATGCTGCAGGAATGAAGTGGTGCTTTTGCTAGATCTAGGAGCTGGCTTCCTGGTGCAGGGCTTTGGTGCCGAGCTGGTCACAGTGGCGGGGCCTGGTCATGGAAGCTGGGCTGTCCACATCTATACCCTGATGGTAGCCAGCTTACCGAGAAAAAAAATCAAGACCTGGGCAAGGGGAACAGCGTGTCCTGATTCTGACATAAATATATGACCTTGAACAGCTGGGGCCTTTTCTGCAGATCTCCCTTTTGTGAAATGGCAAGAATCTTAACCGCTATTTGACTGTATCAGTTGAATCATGAAACACTATGTCTCAATTTGTTGTAAGAATGTAAAGTGACCAGGATATGTCATTTGGCTGTGTGAAACCAGGAAGAGACCTCACAAGTGCTGTCTATAAATTCCCTTCTCCTTCCAACCCCTTCACCTCCCAACTGTACCTGCCCCTGTACTAGGGGTCGGGGCTGGTTCGTACAGAGGGTGTCAGTGCCTGCTGGGGAGATGAAGGCATGACCGCAGAGACCCCACTTGAGGCAGTCCAGAGTTTCTCCGTGCAGGCCTGAGGTCTCTGGTCCAAATGGGATCAGGCTGTGCCTGGCCTGCTTTGTCACCATCAGAGTGCTGGGTCTTGGACCCCATGTAGCTGGAGAGCAAAGATGGTCCTGTGGCAAAGTATCAGTTTAGAAATCAGGAAACCTGGCTTCTCATCCCTCCTTCCGTGACCTTGGGCAGTCATGCCTCATTACCCTGCAGTTGATCTTCGTGGCCGATTGCAGTTCTGACATTTCTGCTGTTCCACTGTCTCTGGAAACCCAGGCAAGTCACTCAGCCTTGGGCCTTGGTGTTTCCACTGGAAAGTGAAGAGGCTGGGTATGATGTCCTTTGCAGTTCCGAAAAGTCTGTGTCTTTGTCTTGGAAAGACTTTTCTTAAAATTACTGTTTTTTGTTTTGTTTTTAAAATTTGACTGGGGTTTGAACCCAGGCCATTCACAGTAAAGACCTAGCCCTTTACTTACTTGCTTGCTTACTTACTTATTTATTTTTGAGATAGGGTCTCAGTTGCCAAGTTGGCCGGATGGGGCTTGAACTTGTGATCCTCCTGCCTCAGCCTCCTAGAGTGCCAAGATTACAGATGTGCACCACCATGCATGGCTGGAAAAGTAGTTTGTAGTTTTCTGACTTGGAAAACAAAAGAGCCCTAGCATCTGGCCACCTTGAAGAGGAGAACAGAGGAAAAGGTGACCAGAAGACCTTAAGGGTCCCTATTCAGCTAGGAGTGGAAACATACACCTGTAATCCCAGCTGTCCAGGAGGCTAAAGTAGGAGGATCGCAAGTGCAAGGCTAGACTGTGTAATGTAGTGAGACTGTCTCAGAATAAAATAAAAAGGACTGGGAATAGTGCCTGCCCAACATGCTGGAGGCCCTACATAGGTTCAGTCTGTAGTACCACGGGGGCGGGGAGGATCCCTGTTCAGATGGCAGAAAGCTCAGAAAGCTCACCTCCCCCATCTTTGCAGGGTAGAACTGGGATTAGAATTGAGGTTGAAGTGTAGAATTCAGCCACCACTCTGCCATTTAATGGTCCCTGAGCCTCAGTTTCCTTAGGCACAGAATAGGAAATAAGGGTTAGGGATGGAGCTCAGTGGTAGAATGTTTACCTAACATGTGCAAGGCCCTGGGTTACATTCCCAGACTTAAAAAAGGCCAAAACCCAAACAAATACCCCCCCAAGGGGCAATAATATAATTTATCTGTAGTGCACTGATATGATGATATGAATTAATACACATAGAGCTGACTTTATACATACAGGGAGCATGCAGTGAGCAGCAGCTACCATATCTGTATTTTTACCACCGAAGGCAATTAATTGCCTCCCTGCCTCCTACAGTCTTCCTCTAATGCTAGAAGATCACAGCTGTCTCAACTCTAGACTGCCACTGGGTGTCCTGCCGGAAGGCTGTGGGGTTCCATACCTGTCCAACTTACTTTATTCTTTGTCTTGAGCTGCCTTCCCTTGCTGGTCAGGCTGGTCTTGGAGGAGGGGAGATGGTACCAAGTGCCTTGGGGGATTTGGTGTTGAGACCATGCTCCCTCTGCACTGTCAGATACCCAGGTGCCTGGGAGCTTATTTTAGGGTCTTGCCTTTTCTCTCGACACCCCAGCGTGGGTAGGAGTTCTGTTGGAGCCCTCATTTTGTCAGCTGTGGCAGGTGCCTCCCTTGCAAGTTGCCCCTCCTTGTAGGAATGGAAAGTGCTGTGCACAGCCTTCCTTCCTACTCTGATCACAGAGCAAAGCTTCCAGGAGGCACTTGCAGAGACTGCCTTGCGGGGGGGCACAGTTAGAGCTGATATTCTAGAGTAATGGACACCTCTGGGCTCTCTTTTCTCTGGGATCTGGGGTGACATTAGGCCAATCATTTCCCCTCTCTCGGCCTTTTCCCTCTCCCTGTCCCCATCAGGGATTTTTGTCTTTCCTGGGCAGGGAGGGTTAGTGGCCTAAAGAGCATTTAGACTGCTGGGAGAACTCTGAGAGTGTACCTGAGCCTTAAAGGTAGTCCCCCCCCGCGACTCTGTACACTGTGGTTTGGCTTCTGCATGAATTCTGCTCTGTCCCAGTTCATCTGACTCCCAGGGCAGTGCTTGTTCCTGGGAGAACTCATGGTAACCCAGCTCACTGCTGGCAGCCCCCCTGTGTTGTTTGCCCATATTCCTGACCTGGAACTCCTGGCAGAGGCTCAGGAATCCATAAAGCAGGTATTCACCTTGTGTCCTGACCAGGGACAAAAAAAGACTTCTTTTGTCCCTTTACATCTTATAGCTTTTTGGTTTTGGTCTTTGTAAGGTGTGTCCTGCCTTTTCTTCTTTAGAACAAGTCTATGACTGGGAGAAATAGGGTCATTACTACCACTTCACGTGGTTGGACATTGGATCCAGCAATTGGTTTCCTGTACAAATGAGACTAGAACTGGCGTCTCCTGTTTTTTTCAAAAGAAGAGAAGAAAGAAACAGCTTAAAGGTCACCTTGAAACCATTTCAAGAAGCCCAGATGGGACTCTCTAAAAAGAAACAGGTGGGCTTTTTCTTTTTGGGAAAACAGCTGACTGACTGCAGGACAGTTAGGGGAGGTTAGGTGGGCCCAGGAAGAAGGCTTCAGATAGGAAATACATCCCAAGAGTGCCAGGGCATTTGGAGGGCCTCGCTTGGTCAGATACCTGGGCTTTGTTTAGCTGCACACCCACGGGACATCTTTCTTTTCATTTCCAACCAGCCCCAGGATAAAGGAAAGATGTGATCATAAACCCCAGGTGCTGTCCCTGACTGACACTGCCTCTCAGTACCCGTGTGACTCTGGATTCATGCACCTCCTTTCTCCGAACCTAACTTGCCTCATCAGTGAGGTGAAGATACTGTTGAGATAGAGACTGATTTGGGGGTGTCTAATTCACTGTAGAAGCTTTTAGGGCCTTTAAGATTCCTCCCTTTGTTAATCAATTTTCTATTATGACACCAAAATCCTTGAGATCATCAGTTTATAAAAAAAAACAAGAAAGGTTTGTTTTGGCTCATGGTTATAAAGCTCCATTGCTTTGGGCCTGTAGCAAGGCCGCACATCATGGCAGGGGTGTGGGCAGAGCAAACTGGCTACTTCATGGCCAGGAGGGGGCTGAGGTCCCCAGATCCCCTTCAGGACACACCCTTGCATGACCTAAAGATCTCCCACTAGCACCCATCTCCTAAAGTTTCCACAGCCTCCTGCTATAATAGGCCTGCCCTGGGGATTACGCCTTTGACGCGTGGGCCTTTGGGAGATGTTCAGGGTCCAAACGACAACACTCTTCTTCTGGGAAGTCCTCTCGGCCCACTCCAGGCCATAATAGCCGCTTCCCCTTTCTCTTGCAAACCCTTCTCCCTTATTGTTTATCCACAGCTTTGGCACTAGGCCTGGCCTGCCTTGTGACATCTCCTCTGTTGGAAGGAGTGTTAATAATAATTAACATTTATTGGGTATCTGCAGAATAGTGTCAGGCACTGTATAAACGTAATCTCATTTAATTCCTAGTAAAATCATGTGATAAAGGCTCCTTCTGTTTTGCAGATGAGGAAACAGCTCAGGGGTTATCTTCGATGATGCTGAATTGCTATCTATTTTTCTGTTCACGACTTGGCATAGCCTCCTAGAGGGGTGCAGCTGCACACCTGCCTCTGAGTGGATGCACGCAGCCCTTCAGGAGTGGTTCCCAGCTCACTGCACCTGCGTTTGAGGACTGTGGGGCTCCTTCTGGGTGGTGGTGGGGGCAGATGTGCACAGCGGGAACCCACTCTTTCTGAGAAAGCTGTAGGTGTTTTGCGTCTGGCTTTGGGTCTGTCCTTTGTCACGGAATCTGCACAGGTCTACACAAATCCTGTGGTCAGGCTGGGCCTGTTCCTGTTCTGGGGTGGTAACCCTGCCTGCGACCTCTGTGTTGGGTGCCCTCTTAGCTGTCAGACCAAAGCTTGTGTCTTTCCTCTTTGGGCAGGGGAGAGGCTGTGGAAAGGGTTCCCTCTAGCTTGCTGGGTGTGGCTAACTTTGTGAGTGTGACCTCCCATCCCTGAGTCGTGAGACAGCCTTTGTGTTGGGAGCAGGTGGCATAACTTTTGTGGCTGTATAAGGCAGAAAACGTGTAGAAGTAAGTCTCCTTAGTGCCATTTGTTTTCAAGTCACTTGAATGTGTAGGGTTTAATCTTTTCTTACATCTAAGGAAACTGAGTCGAGCTGTGATCTGCCTGAGGTCCCTAGCAAGAAAGTGACAAAAGATACCATCCTTGAACTTCTAACCCAAGGCCCCATCCTCTTTCCTGTCTGGCCAACTTACTGGGTTACTGTAAGGATCAAGGAGAACCTGTGATCCAAATGGGCCTTGAGGAGAGTAAACGACCAGATACATTATGTTAGAAGCCTGGATGTTTGTCAGGAGGGACGCTAGTTCCTCTGCGAAGGAAGGGCTAAAGAAGCCAGTGGTTTAGAGCCTGGCTGGCCCATTTCCAAGGTGTTTTGTTTTGGTGGTGGCACTGGGTATTAAACCCTGGGCCTTCTCACTGAGCTATATCTCTAGCCTATGTTTTTTTTTTTTTTTTTTTTTTTTGAGGCAGTCTCGCTAAGTTGCCCAGGTTAGGCTCAAACTTGTATTTCTCCTGCCTCAGCCTCTCGGCCTCCCAAAGTACTGGTATTACAGGCATGTGCTGCATGCCTCACTGTTCTCTAATTTGTAATTTGTTTTTTAAGAGTTTGTAAATTACATTAATTGTTGCTTATTAAGTTTCTATTTCAAAGGCTAGAAAATGTTGGCATTTAAGCCAGGATCTGTCCGACTCCTTGTTCTTTTCATCATCATGCTGACTTCAAGTGCCCTTTTAGTTCACAAATTTCGTTTTTCCTGTATTCTGAACTGGGAAGGGTTAAGGATGTAGCTGTTTCCTGTGGGTGACTTCTTGGGTTTGGGGAACAAACTGGGATCCACCCCAAACTCCATCCCAGAGGTAATGGTGGTCACAACACAGGAGCGGCAGACCTGACACCGAGGGGCCCCAGGCTCCTCTGGGAGTGGCAGCCTGAGCACAGGAGGCAGGCCTGCCTCCTCCTCCCCTCCTCCTGTCAGCCTCCCACCGGCCCCTTTCCTCCTGAGGCAGGCGAAGGCTCGCTCAGCAAAGCCAGGACCTGGGTTATTCCTGAGTCATACATCGCCTGTGTGGGCCTCCTCACAGCCCTCACTCCCCCTGCAAATGTCTGAGTCAGACGAGTCTCCCCAAGGTTGTCTGTGCACACCGCACTGGGCCAAACCGTCTCTTTAGATGCCAATAAACATCAACTGATACTTTAAGGCAGCCCGTGATTATATGTGGGTATTTTTAATCTTACGGGCTAATCTAATTTTAACTGAACTAAGTTTTAGGTTGGGCCTGGATCAGTGGGCTGCCCCTCCTTCTCTGGGATCTTTCTGATTTCTTTTGTTTCCCCCTAATGCTCACCCAGTGTTTAGGGCCAGTTTGGGGTTTATCAGACCTGTGCCCTGAGCTCCAGTAGTACTTACCTAAATTAAGGGGCTCCCTAGAATACCCTAGGGAGCTCTTTCCTGCAAACGTATCTCCCTAAGCAGCTGTGACCAAGGTTCAGGGTGAGAAGTTCTGTTCCGATGCCCCCTACCCAGACCAGACCCTTGGGAGACACACCTCAAATTCCAGACTGGCCCTTCCACAGTGCTGAGCCTGTTTGAGACCAGGCCACTGAGGGCAGAGGGGTGAAATCCCAGCTGTGTGTGAGACAGAGCCTACAGCTCACCCAGACAATAAATAGCTAACACTTACATGGCATTTGCTGCGTGCCAGGTGAAGCTGTAGCTGTGTGCTGGCAGCCAGGACTGAGAGCAGACAATTCAGAGCTTGGGTGGAAGAGGTACTGTGACTGTGAACAGCCAGCAGGCATTTAACTTGTGGCCTGAAGAACTTTCGCCCAGGCTCTGCTCAGTAGGCGCTTCCAGTCTTCTCAGATGAGACAAGGTGAGACTCAGGTGGGTATGTGCAGAGAGGCAAAGTTCACAGGAAGCAGGCAGTCCCTGAGGCCTGCATGGTTAGAGAAGGCCTCTCAGAGATGGAACCTGGGCGGAGTCTCCAAGGAAGGAAGGGAATCAGATAGGCTGGCTATACTTAGCACCTAGTCCCATGAGAATGTAAGCGCCTTGAAGACAGGGCTCTGGTGTGTTCATTTGCTCCTCTGTGTTTCACGCAGGGGAAGGACTCTGCACATATTTGGGGAACAAATGCATGATGGAGCACATGATGTGACAGACTTTGTTGGGGAGGTGGCGTCCATGCAGAGACTGGAGGAGACTGGAAACCGGTTGCCTCTACAGAGAGGAGGGAGAAAAAAAAGTCCAGAGGCTCTCTGGTGCCAGGCTGAATCCCAGGCCAGGGGACGTAATGGAAAGTAGTGCTGGAGAGGGAGGCCTCAGTCCCCAGCCCGCGTGTAAGTGGCACTGTGTGGCTGCCTCCCTCAGCCTGGCTCGAATGACGGTCTGCAGGGCCGTCCTCCCTGGGCTGGATGGGGTCTCTCCGGGTCTGTTTGGTCTGCCCTCCGTCTGTGTGAGTAAGAGTGAGATACCAGAGCTTCCTCAGGGAGCTGCCAAGAGCACTAATTGAATTAAGTTCTTCTATAGAATATTCCATAAGCCATAAACTGCACTGTGACTGTGAATTAATGAGACCAGTGGCCATAAACTGTATAGGAAGGCAATCACGTTAATTTATAGTCATACCTGGGCAGGTTTACTTATGGGTTCTCTTTGTTTTTATGTGTGTTGGGGGTGGGCTGGGGCCAGAACTCCTTTCTGTGTTAGATTTATTTTTATATGAATAAATAAAACATATAAAACGTATTTATGGTAAAAGAAAACAAAAACACCAAAGTAAAACCTAGTGTAGAAGGGTAGTAACATGAAAAGTAAGTCCCTCTCCTCACCTTCCTGGTCACCATATCATACCTCACACATTACTGCTGTTTTCTTTGTTTTTGTTTTTATTTGTTTTTGGAGTGTTTTTGAGACAGGTCCTTGAACTTATGGCAGTCGTCTTGTCTCAGCCTCCTGAGTGCTGGAATTATAGGTGTATACCACTACACCCAGCTGCTATTAACTTTTCTGTGCATCTTTTTAGAAATTCTCTGCATATATGAGTGTGTGAACCTGTGTGCGCTAGAGGGTAGATTTAGTTTTCAGAAAGCCCTGAACATAACCAAAAAGAGCTCTATAAGATGTGCTCATAGGGGAAGTAAGACAACAGGGAGAGAGAAAGCATAGGTGGGAAATTATGTAGACCGAAGTCCTAGCTCAGCTTCCTTCCTGCACACAGACCTATGGCCAGTCAGATCTTAGTTCCCTAGCTATTGATTTCTGTGTGGAAGATCTCTAGGGGCTTTCCAGCAGGAAGGCCAGTCCATTCCTGGGAGCTCCTGCTCTGTAGAGGCCTGGGTGGGCCGTGAGGCACTTGAAGGGGGTTCATCTCAGCCTCACCTGTCGGGGTGGGAAGTGCAGGGCTGTCATGGAGCCTGGCTCCAAAGCACAAATTTCTCAAGTATAGGTTGGTGCTCCAGTTGATGATTATGGGATTGAAGAGATGGACCCGTAGGGGACATAACAATAACACCAGGGGAGAAAGAACAGGTAGGAAGTTGTGTGGCTCAGGTGGGGATGCTGGGAGGTCAGAGAAGAGGCTACTGGGAAGTGACCTAGAGAGGTCAAGGGGAGGAGACCTGTTCAGGAGGGCTTACTAGGGGATTCTAGCCTAGGTAGGAGAATGGACTGGAGGCTCACTGTTCCTCTGGTGTGTAGGTTTCTAAGGGAGAGTCCGTGGTAGAGTTCATAATCCCTCCAGAATATTCTGCAGACGGCTGGTGTGGTGGTGCACACAAGTGCTGTAATTCCAGCACTTAGGAGGCTGAGGCAAGAGGATTGCTGTGAGTCTGAGGCTAGCCTGAACTACACAGGGACACCTTGTCTCAAACAAACAAAAATAAATACTCTGTGGACAGTTGTATATGTGGGCTTTTGTCAGAGGGCAGAGGAAGGCCCATAGTAGCTACAGATTGTAAAGGTTCAATGCTTCTGCCTAAGGACTAGCTGGTCTAGAATGACTCCTTGCAGAAATTGGTGCTTAGTCCTGGGATGAATGGGGTTTTGCTGGGGAACTGTGAGGTGCTTAGTCCTGGGATGAATGGGGTTTTGCTGGGGAACTGTGAAACAACTTTGAGGCAAGGAGAAGAGCCCGGTTGGAACAAGTAGGATGTGTGTTAAGGGATGAGAAAGTCAAGGGATTCCTTAAAGTAGACAAAAGCGTTTCTGGGTTGGGGAATCAAAGCAATCAAGCAAGCTGTTTCTGTACTGTGCAGCTGGGAAGGGACAGGTTTCTTTCTGCCCCCCTGGGTCTGCTGCGTTGCCATGGTGAGCCTAGCTCACACCCTGGGTGTGACTCAGGTCTCCCGCTCTTTTTCCTAAAGTGGCTAGGGCCCAAACACACCTCTGAGCCCCAGCAAGGGAAGCAGCCACCTTGGAGACGGCTGACTCAAGGGACAGGCTCATAAGCTGGTGGGTTTTGAGGGCAGTGTGCTATGAACCTTTGCCTGGCCTGTGCTGTAGGGACTAAGGACCCTGTTCTCTGTTCTCACTCTACTTTTAAGTGTGAAAAGTATAGCATATTCTGACTAGAATGTTAGTGGTAAATGGAACCCTCTCATAACCTGTGTCCCTAGGCCCAAAGGGAGAATAGAGGTATTTTGAACAAGGCTTCTCATTTTCCAGTTGAGGCCCGGAGAGGACTGGCTCTGCACTATACATGAACTTATGGTAGAAACGGCCCTTTCCTGCTCTCATTCAGGGGTCCCCAGACTGTAGGACATAGGAAGTAGGTCAAGAGAAAGGGCTGTGTTCTTTGACTCAATGTTGATATCTAAGGCCTGGAAAATGTCTATTTTCCACTGGGTCCTTTAAACCTAAAGAAGGGCAGCATGTGGTAGGGTGGTATCAAGGATCAGGGAAACTCTTGGGCCGTAGCCACACCGGTCCTTACAGCAAAAGCAAGTGTGAGGCTCAGGACCACTGAACCAGCCAGTTTTGAGGCTCCAACTCTCACTCATGGAATCCCTCGGAGCTTGTTGTCCACAAGCCAATGTTGAATTTGGGCGCGGTGCTTTTTAATAGCATCTTTGCCATCAAACAAGATTCTCTTTCCTGGGGCCTGGGCTAGGACCCGCAGGAATCTGGACGCTATATATACCAAGTAGGCATGATGCCAGCATGGGGACGAGCCAACTCACCTAGCTAAGCAAAGCCTAAGACTGAGGTTACAGCTAGATGGGGGAAGGAAAGCAGGTATTGCACCGACCCTCCCTGACTCAACCTGCCCTGCCTAGCTATGCAAAGAGGCAAAACTGCTTCTTTCACAGTCTGAGGACACAGTAGGGACACAGAAGAGATAAGCAGTAGCAAGTGCATGGGACTTGAGGTGCAGGTAGAATTGTATGGGAGTTAAAGCAAGGGAGAGAGACCTCCCCACCAGGCAGGTTGAAGAGGCCTCATGAAATGATCACAGAGCTAGGCCTTGGAGGGTAGCAGGATGTCCTTGAGGCACTTGAAGGAGATCTTACTGGGCAGGGCCAGAAAATCTCCTACCTGGAACAGAACCTCTGGGTTGCAGAGGAACGTTCCAGAGCAGTTCCCTTTGAAACCACACTCACAAGCATTAGGAACACGGAATTGCAACTGGACAGACTTCAGCTCAAATCTTAGTTCCACTTCTCTGTAGCCCTGTGACCTTGAGCAAGTCACTCATGCTCAGGGTGTTAATTTTATCACCTGTAGCATGGGGTAACATTCAGCTGGCAGGTGCTGGGGAGGATGCTGCAAGAGCACCCAGTAAGGTGGTAGTTTAGGGTGTAGCACATCGGGAACACAGTAAATGGTAGCTCTAGGATCAAGAGGAAGAAACGGCCTCGTGTTTGCAGCAAGTGAAGAACCACTCAGCACAGAGAGTTGGTGGCTTGCTATGTGTCCAGTGATGAGAGGGGTGGCTATGGATAAAATGTATTGATCCTTTTAATGAGTAAACCCCTAGGGTGGGTGTAGCTCTTCCCTACATGTATCAGGGAATTTTGTGTGCATGTGCCCATGGATACTCTACTGCTAAGGTACATCCCCAGCGCCCCCTCTTTTTTTTTTAAATTTTAAGACAGGGTGTTACTAACTTGAGCTTTTGGTTCTCCAGCCTCAGCCTCCCTAAGTGCCATGATAACAGACGTGCACCACCATCTAGCAGGAAATCTTGTGTTTGCTTTGCTTTTCCTTTCTCTTTCTGCGGTACTAGGATTGAAACTAGGGAGCCCTGAACTACACCCCCAGTCCCTTTTATTTCTTTGCTTTGAGATAAGGTCTTGCTAAGTTACCCACTATGCCCTTGAACTTACCTCGCTTGCCTGCTTCAGCTTCCTGAGTAGCTGGGATGACAGACATGTACCATCATGCCCTTTTTTTTTTTTTTTTTTGATGGGGATCAAAGCCAGGGCCTTGTGCATGCTAAGTTATACCCACTAAGTTACACCCCCAGCCCTCATCTCCATCTTTTAAAGGAAATGCTATTTAAAAAAAAAAAAAACATATTAGGAAAGTGAGGCCTCAGGGTAGGGTGACCTGCCAATTGCACAACTAAAGCCAAACCAAAGGCTTCCTATCCCAATTCCTGCACTGTTTCTCCCTTGTAACATTTATATTACCCTGTACTACCTCAGTGGAGTAGCCAGACCCATCTCCTGAAACATTTAATGAGCAAAACATGATTTTGTAAGACACCTTGATGTGTAGTTATAAAAGCACTCAATTTTGTAGAGCAGATAATGGTTTTAAAAATAGCCCAGCTATGATAAGTGCCAGGTGGGGTGTGCTGGTGTTGCCTAGAAAGTTCTGCCTCTTCCTAGCTGCATCACCCTGTGTCAGTCTGTTTCCCTGATCAAATGGGGTGATGGCTATAAGGCTCTGAGGATACTGTACACATTCAGTAGTAGGAGCTGCTACTGGTCCTGTAGCATTAGAGGAAGGATAAAGCTGGGGATGGTGGCCCACACCTACAATGCCAGCACTCTGGGAAGTTAGGCAGAAGGATCAAACTTCAAGTCCCCAAGCAATCCTCTTGCCTCAGCCTCCTGAATGCTGGGATTACAGACATGCACCACCATGCCTGGTAATTCCCAGCTTTTTTGGAAAAAAAAAAAAAAAAAGGAACAGGTCAGGTGTGGCAATGTATGCCTGTAATCCCAGCACTCTGGAGGCTGAGGCAACAGGATCACTGTGAGTTCAAAGGCAGCCTCGGCTACACAGTGAGATCTGTCTCAAAAAAATAAAAAACAACAAAAAAGGAAGAAATGAGATGAGATGAGGGTGGGGGTCAAGCCAGAGGTCATTAGGGTGGGACTGAGTGTCATCACTCCTGGGGACGGGTATAAATGAAACTGTGGGCTGAAGTGTCTGATTTGGGTCTTTAGTTGGGAGAGAGGAGATTTATCCTAGTCATATAGTGAGCCGTGCTGATAAATGGTGTGCTGAAGATAGAAAGATGAATACATATACAGTACCGTAATCCCAACCCCTGTGGAGAGGCCAACACGGAAACAAGCATTTGCGGAGTACTGTGAAGTGCCACAGTGGGGTGCGTGGGTGGGGGATCAGGGACGGCTTCCCAGCCCTTTGAGGTGGGTCCTGAAGGTTAAACAGGAGTTTGCTTGCTCATGTGGAGAGGAGGGCTAGAGAAAGGCACAGAGGTGGCACTATACCAGCCAGAGGTAATGCAGATCATTGCCTTTGCCTTTGAACCCACTGGGACGTTTCCCGCCCTTCTACCAAATATGCCTCACCCACGTGTGTGGGTGGGCAGAGAAAGCAGTGCTCCGCCTCACTCGTGTCTCCCTTCAGGGCTGTGGGGGGAGCTAGTGTTTGTTGAGCGCCTGCCAGTGCCTGGCCTCGCACTTAGGGTTCCACATAGTACAATGTCTGATTTTCACAACAACCCTAAGAGTCAAGGTATCTGCCTTTATCCAGCTCAGAGCTACCTCAGGAAAGTAAATCAGGATAATTAAGCGCTTGATGATTGCTGTGGTACTGCTGAAAGCACAAGAGGCCCCCAGGGAGGGGAGGACCTGGGCTGGGATGAACAGAAGCAGGGGCTGGATGCAGGCACCTTCACCAGACCCCATAAAAGGAAGTGAGCTGGCGGGGAAGGAGAGGCCTGTGAAACCCACCAAGGCTCTGACCCCCGGGTGTGGGCACTGCCGCGGAGAACCCTCAGCTTGCTGGGTGAAATGGGGGATTGGGCAGGTGGGCCGCTGAATTGCTGATGATCTAGAACTCTGGCTGGAGGGTGTAGCATGGGCCAGGGCTCGCGTGGGGCAGAGGCTTGCCCTTTCGCTGTCTCTACCCCTGTTCCCCGTCCACGCCACAAGCCTCTCCTGGTGACGCCATGCCTCCTGATTGGTCTTCAGCTCCACTCCTGTCTGCCTGTGATCAGTTCTCCACAGTGCAGCAAGGGTGCCCTGGTGGAAATGCAAAGCAGAACATGGTGTTCCCAGCCGAAAACTGTGCTGGTGCATCTCATGAAGTCCGGGTAAAGTTGGAGGGAGATGTATTGGTCTGCACCTTCTCCACAACATGAGCTGCCGTGCTCTCTCACGTTCCAGCCACATCGGCCTTCCTGTGTTCCCCAACATGCTGTGCTTTGCCATGCCTTTCCTCCCAGGTGGCTGTGGCACTTGCTTTTCCCCACCTGGAACGTTGCCCGCAGACAGCCTCAGGCTGGCGCTTTCACACGCCCTCTCTTCAGAGCGCCTCCTGTGTTTAAGCATATGCCCCACCCCAGCTCCTGCGCCCCCTGTGCCAGGCTCTATTTTGAGTGCTGAGGACACAGCTAGGATCAAGGCAGACGAGGCTCCTGATGTGAGGGGACTCTTATGTCGGGGGGAGCACTGGACAGCAGCCCCGACAGGCAGCAGTGAGTGTCCAGAAGAAAACAAACATGAAAGACACAGAGGCCATACCACGTGGCCAGCAAAGGCCCTAAGGAGATGGCTCAATGGCAGGAAGGAACCCACCTTTCCAAGACCAGGGCCTCGAGGAACTGGTGTTTGAAGCAGGAGTAGGATAAAAGGGGAAGGGTAGTGCGGAAACAAAGAGGAAGGCAGGGTGTGGGTGTGTTTGAGGACTGCGGGGTTTGGGTGGGCGTTAAGAGGGGATGTATGCGCTGTGTGGACTGTTGAAGGTTTGAGCAGAGTGGCACATTCTGACCTGGGGAGGGATGTGCAGGCAGCCTGGGAGTCAGAGATGGGGAAGCGGCTTGGGCTCTGGCTAGCCACACAGAGCTGAGCAGGGGAGGTCCCTGCCTACTGGGACCTCAGCCTGTGCCCGTGAGACAGCAAAGCAAAGCTCCCCTATGGGTCCCTCTAGCTAGGAGTGCCAGCCTAGGAAAGTGGTTACCAGGGAGGTGAGGGAATGTGGGAGAAGGAGGGGCTGGGTGGGGTGCTGGGCCCTGAGAGCCTCCTGCTGACTCGCTGTCCCCTGCCCAGTCTCAGAGCTGGTCAGCAGACCGATAGTCACCAGACCTGTCATGTGGGAAGTGTGGCACCACAGAGCTCCAGGACCTGGATGTGCCTCTTCCCAGACGAACCCTGGGTCGTGCCTGAAGTTGTTGTCAAGCCAGGAGCAGGCAGACCTACACGGAGAATTTGGAGCCCGGCGGGAGTTTAGAAACCAAGCATTGAGTCCAGGGAGTGTAATGGAACAGAGAAGCATTTAGGAGCCAAAAATTCTGGCTCTTGTTCTTGCAGCTGTGCGGCCCCCACGTGCAGAGCTGAGGAAGTTAAATGAGCATGCTGAGGAGAGAGCGTAGCAGTGAGTTCGGGAATGCTTGGTAAATGCTGAGGGAGCCCAGCCCGCCCTCATCTTCCAGGGGAGGAAGCAGAAGGCCAGAGCGGAAGTGCCTTGGCCAAGGGCTGCAGTGGGCGGTGGCAGAGGCTGAACACAGCTCTCCACATCCACCCGGGCCCTGCTGTGGTGGTGTAAGTAGCCCTCCTTCCCCTACCTTCCCTGTCCCCTCTGCGGGGGCGGAGGCCTCCCCGCTCAGCTTGCCCCTGAGCACCTACTATGGGTCAGGCACACCTGTGTGGCAGATGGTTCCTACTCTTGAGACGCTGACACTTTTGTGGGAGACAGACATGTACAGCTAAAATACAAAGCAGCTGAAGTGACACAGAGACATAGCACAGTGCAGCACAAGCCGTGGTGGCAGATGGGCCTTGGCAATATTGTCACTTAGAAGGTGTTGGCAATGAGGCCTGACCCTAGGCTGGAGCCAGTCAGGGATGCCTTAGATTCAACGTAGAGAAAGAGTGTGGACTGTTTGTTGCAGGTCATGGAAACTGCAGATGTTTTAGGGGGAGGCATGACCACGACCAGCCTGTGTTTAGGACCAAGGCTAGTCTGGTAGGTGGAGAATAGACTAGATGAAGTTTTCTGTCAGTGTTCTTGGCTCTTAGGAGTTTTCCGCCTCCTCCATTGGTGGATAATTATCCTTCCTAAGAAACTGATCAGATGGGAAACTGCAGGAAATGGTTTGGGACAGGGATTGCGTAGGAGTTGGGGGAGAGTGGGAAGGATGTAGTGGGAGGGAGGATCTGCGCCAAGCAGCAAGGGTGGCTCCCTCGGAGAAAAGGAGGGGTGGGGAGCCTGGGCAGGGCTGGGATTGTAAAGCAGGGTGTGGGGGCTCTGGAGAACCGAGTCCCTTACAGCTCCTCCAGGCCTGGTCTCTGGTTGGGGAGGGGGGTTGAAGAGACTGGCAGACCTGCTTTGAGTCCCAGCTCTACTCCCTGCCAGCTCTGTTACTGTAGGCTGATGTCTTGATCTGTGTCATTTTTTTGCAGATAATTCTCACCCCCATGTTCTCCCTCATTTATTAAATTGAGGAATTGCATGTATTCATACTATGACATACCCCAGGCTGGCCTCAAACTCAGTGATTCTCCTGACTCAGCCTCTTGAGTGCTGGCTTTTCTGGGTAAACAGGAGTTAGGGTCCCCATGGGAAAGTGAGGCAATGCAGCCCCGAGGCCAGACCCCTGGGCCAGGTGCTGGAACCAAGCCTAGGCCAGCTGTGCTGTGTGGCCCTTATATAGCCTTATGGCCCTGATCCTTCACATCTAAAATCCCACTTTGTGAGCCAGGGCCTGGTAGGAGTGGTAGATATGCACTAGGTACCCTCTCCAGGCACAGAGTGGCACAGAGCAAGCCTCCTTCTGCCCCAGCTCCCAGCTGAGCTTAAAATTTTAGTTGGGCCTGACATAGTGGTGCACACACCTATAACCCCAACACTCACGAGGCTGAGGCAGGGGGATCACTGTGAGTTGAGGCCAACCTGGGCTACATAGTGAGTCCAAGGTCAGGCCGGAGCTATATAGTGAAACCCTGTCTAAAAAAAAGGTTTTAGATGCCTTGACTTTTGCCCCTACTTGGCCTTGTTGGCTAAAAATCATCTCTCGGTTTGCTGAAGCTTCTGGTGAGCCTCATTCCACTTAGGGTCTGAACAAGTATGGCTAGTGGCAGTGGCTCCGTACATCTGAACCAGGAGCAAGGCCACCTATAAAGGCGCCTGGATGGCTCTACAGGTGGAGATTTAAGGCATCGTTCTGGGCGGTCAGGGGTCAATGTAGCCTGATAGCTTATAGTCATCAGAGTCCAGAGACCTGGTTTGAGTCCAGCTCTACTTCCTGCCAGCTCTGTTACTGTAGGCTGATGACCTGATCTGTGAGTGTCATTTTTCTGCAGATAATTCTCACTCCCATGTCCTCCCTCATTTATTTAATTGAGGAATTACATGCATGCATACGATGACATGTACTCATCTTAAAGTGAGGCGCTGTGTGAGTATTTACAGTGTCTGTCTGAATCTACATTAGCTGCCCAGATCAACATGAAGGACATCTGGATACTTCCTGGGGCCCCGAATGGCCTTCCTAGTCTGTATCCCCACATTCCTGCTGGGCAGCTGCTATTCTGATGGCCATAGTTATCCATAGTTTTACCTGTTCTGAACTTATAGAATCACAGAATAGGTACCCTTTGTGTCTAGCTTCTTTTGCTCAAGGTATTTGTAAAGTTCTTCTTTGCTGTCTTTTTTTTTTTTTGAGACAGGGTCTCACTATGAAGTTCAGACTGACCTTGAGCTCACTTTGTAGCCCAGGCTGGTCTCAAACTCACAATGATCCTCCTGCCTCAGCCTCCCATGTGCTGGGATTATAGGCCCTTTGCTGTCTCTTATACTGTGGTTTGTTCTTTCTACTGCTGTCCTGCACTGCCTTGTGGAATGCACCACAGCTAGCTCATTCTGCTCTGATAGACATTTGAGTTGGTTTCGTTTTTTGACTATTAGGAAGAAAGCTGCTTTGAGCATTCTTATACTCTAGAGTTTTTGTGAGAATTAAATGAGATAATCTATTACAGTAAAGTATTTAATACTGAGTTGTGCTTCAGAGCAGGTGCTCAGAAAATTTCCCTTCCATTTTTTTTTCAGAAAAAAGAAAAAGAAAAAATTTAAACACTGCATAAGTATTTTAAAAAGTATAGCCAGGCATAGTATGCATACCTGTAGCCCCAGAACTTGGGAGGCAGAGGCAGAAGGATCACAGGTTTGAGACCAGCTTGGGCTACAAAGTGAGACCCTGTCTCAAAATGGAAAAAAGTCATATCCCTTCTGCTGTTCTGCCCCTTGAGCTAAGAGCTCTTAGTGGTTTGGTGTGTCCAGCTGGTCTATTCTCTATGGTGTTATGAACTTCTTTTTAATAAAATTAGCATAAAAAAGCATACTGTCTGCACTGCTTTTATATGTTATACTTTTATTTTTAATTGCCACATCATGATTTTATATATTTAGGGGGAACAGTGTGACATTTCAACACATATATACAATTTGTACTGGTCAAATCAGGGTAATTGGTCCATCCTCTCAGACAGTTATTATTTCCGTGTGTTAGGAAGATTTAAAATCCTATTAGCTATTTTGAAATAATTAATTGTTGCCAACCCTAGTTAGCCTGCTGTGTTATGGAACATGGGCATTACCCTCTTACTCAGTTGCACCCTGGCACCCAGTAACCACCAGTCTGTAGCTCTCTTCCCCATGTCCGCTCAGGCTGTGTTGGTCGCTCTTCTAGTTAGTGTTGGCTTCTGTGACAACAATGTTTTAGCTTTTATGGTCATTTTCTTTTGCAACTTACTTTTAAAATTAAATCTGATCAGCTGGGCGTGGTGGTGCATGCCTATAATCCCAGCATTTGGGACGCAGAGGCAGGAAGATTGCTGAAAGTTCAAGACCAACCTGGGACGCAGAGGCAGGAAGATCGCTGAAAGTTCAAGACTAACCTGGGCTACAAAGTGAGCTCAAGGCCAGTCTGAACTGCATAGAAAGACCCTGTCTCAAAAAGACCGCCCCCTCCCAAAATCTGATCTGTTGAAAAGAGTTTCTTTATTGGAGAGGGAGAGTCTGGGGTAATCCTCCGAACTGGTCACTGAGCCTTCCACCCAGACTTGGTCTCTCTGGCTTCACTGTACATGCAGACCAGGCTTGGGTTCCAGAGATCAGGAGCAAGTCCTGGCTCTGTCAATCCCTGTCTGTATGTTCTTGGCTTAAAAATTCAGTGCGCTTTTGTTTTTTCATTGTTGGTGTAACAGAATTTGTACTCACCTCCAAGAGACACCATGGGGTTTAAATGAGGTAATGTATATGAAAGTACAAAGCAAAATGGAAAGTGATGTGTGTGTGTGCTAGTTATTATGTGATATCATAGGCTGTCAGAGCTGGAGAAGACCCCTGAGAAGTTAACCAGCCCTGTCATTTTACACAGTGGCCCAGGAAAGGTCCAGAGCCAGCAAGTAAGGGAGCCAGAACAGAGCCAAGGGTTTCTGACTCCTGAGGAGTCTGAACAGCCACTTCCTGGGGAGTGGGAACTCTCTTAGAGAGCTTCTGCTTTTCCAGGTCCAGGCTTAGCCCTCACCCTCTGATTCCTCATCTGTAGGGCTTCCTCCTAGGAGAGGGGCACTTGACAAAATGTTCAAGCCTCTAGTTAACCTCTTTCCCTGGCCAAGGCCACCGGGGGGACTAGAGCTTCCGACAGTGAGTGTGCCCAGTAGCCTCTGGTCTGAGAAGGCAGAGAAGCAGGAAGGCAGAGCAGAGGAGTGAGGCCTTGACCCAGTAGGTCACAGCACTCTCCGTACCCTAACCGTACCCCCAGGCCTGGGCTTCAGCCTGCTCCCCTGCCCTGCACACCCAGAAAGTCAAGCCAGGACCCCTGCTCCCTGCCCCCTTAAGCAGTAGCACAGGGTTGGCTGAAGTCAAGAATCTGGAAACAAGCGTGCCCTTTACCCCTCTCACCTACCCTGCTCCTTCTCAGGAAGCATTAGGTGCGATAAGATTTAGAGCCCTGGCCCAGGTAAGCTCTACCCTACCTACCAGGTGTTTAGCTACCGCACACAGTGCCAGGTACACAGCAGTGAAAATGGCTCCTGGCGACCCAGCTTCATCGGCTCTTAGAGCTGCAGCTCATAATGAAAGCACCAAGGCAGTGATAATCAGGGAGCCAGGCAGGGCACCTGGGAGTGCCCTGTTGGCCTAGGGCGGGGCTTGGGGAGAGCCCTGGTGTCTGCTTTCAGGGTGAGGTCCTGGAGTGACACGTGTTCCGGTGGCAATGAGCGGTGAAGAGAGAAAGTCCTGCACAAGGTGTAGGAGGCACCAGCACCAGGAGCTCCAGCCCGGCCTTATCTGGTTTGCCTCTGGGTTCTGCCTTCATTATCTGGGGTGGTCCTCACCTGGCCCTGCTGACTTGGGTAGAGATATCCCCGTTTGATAAATGAGGACCCTGAGGCTCAGAGAGGTAACTGACTTACGCAGGTAGGTGGTGAAACTAGGTAACCCTGAATGTGGGAAGTCAGAGTGAAAGAGACATTTGGTTATTCAGTCATCTGCCTTCCTATCACCTGCTGAAAGAGGTGGGGCAGCATGGGGGCTCCTGTTCAGGAACAGTTCATTCCATTTCCCTGGCAGCCCCGTCCTCAGTACCCTCTCTGCTTCTGTGCGCTTTCTGAGGAAGCCCTGCTGGCGTCCACCTTTGGAGCTCTGAGAGAACTGCCACCCAGATCATTCTCCTGGTGCTGCCAATGAGGGACTGTTGAGAAACACCCCAGAGGGTGAGCTCTGACTGGCTCTTGAGTCAGCTTCCTGGGTCTGGATTCTTAGTGGTCCTGCCACCTGAGCGGGTAATGTTGCTTCTCTGAGCCTCAGTTTTCTCCTCTGTGGCAGAGGTGCGATAGGGCCGAGCTTACTGGGTAGTGTGAGGAGGTAGAAGCCTTCAGTAAGTGCTCACTGTCACTCTCAACATCCTCATCTCAAGGGGAGGCTGGTCAGGAAGCTAATTAGAAGTTATCTGCCCAAGTTCTGTGTCCTGCCCAGCAGCGGCTGTTCCTCAGTTCTTGCTGCCACATGTATCTGTCCTGCCCCGCCACAGGGAGGCATGCGCACCCTGCCTCTGTGCCATGTGCAGGGTCACACAGCAAGCCAACGCAGAGCCAAGCGGAAGCAGGAGCTGACAAAGGCTTCCTTATCTCCTTCCTGGGCATGGTGCACTTACTTCCGGGGCTGGGCCAGCTGGCAGGAGAGTAGGGTGGCAGGCAGCCTCTCCCCCTGTCTGGGACCCTTGAACCCCCGTGCTTCATTCATCACTGAGGGGCTTCCAGCCTCCCACCCAATCCTCATCGCAGACCTGTGCTGAGGGTGAGGTTCATTGTCATCAGGCCTGGCATGAAATCCCTGGAATCAAGTAGCGCTGGCATCCAACCGGTTTGGCTCCTTACTGGCTGTGTGTCATTTGAGCAAGTTTTCAAAGCTCTGGGCTGGTATTTGTCCACTAGAAAATGGAAACGTGGCCCTGTGGAGGCTAAGGGAAAGCGTGGGGCTTGCTGGGAACTCTTCCTTTCTGTGGAGTCCAGCCGGAGGGCTGCATTGTGTTCCCCAAGGCAGCACACACAGTGTTACGCAGAGGCCCATGGGCCAGGCCCAGGCCTGGGAGGTTCTGCCATGGGGATCCATTCCCCTTAGCTGGGGTCCCAGACAACTGTGGCTCCTCTGTGCATATGCAGGCCACAGGCTGAGGGGATGATCATACTGCCCTGGGCCGAGAGGGGCTGGAGGTATGGAGTGGGTAGATGGCCTGTCTGAGGTCACACAGCAAAGTAGCGGGGGAGCTGGCAGTACACCCAGCTGCTGCTACCCACACTCCCCATATGGTCCAGCAGCAAGACAGGAAACGGGGCCCAGGTTAAGTCCGTTCACCTCTCTCTGCTTAAGTTTCCTCAGTTGTAGAATGAGGAGGGTGATACTTAGGTCAGAGGGCTGTAAGGAAAATCATGAGCTGGTATTTGACACTGGTAAGCAAAGTGTCAAAAGTGAAGTGTGGCGGGGCATGGTAGCGCACATCTGTAATCCTAAACCCAGTAGTGGGGAAGCTGAAGCAGGAGTATCACCAAGAGTTCAGGGTCAGCCTGTGTTACATAGTGAGTTCACGTCCAGCTGAGACTACGTAGCAAAACCCTGTCTTTAAAAAAATAAATAAATAAATGACTTGAAGTGGCTTGCACTATGTTCTACATGAGGATTGGTTTTGTAGTAAACCATCTTAAATGTGAGTGCCAGATTGCTAGCATTTTGCTGTGTGACCTTGGCTAAGTCTCTGTCCCTCTCTGGACTTCATTTTATGCCTCTGTAAGACAGAGGTTGGATTAGATGGCCTTGGAGGGCCCTGCCTCTTCTAATTTCCTATGGCTTCTTGCTGTACCTCTTCTCCCCAAGGACAGGTCTTTAGCCCTGGGCCCTCCTGCCTTTGGGAGCAAAGCCTGCTGCTTACCATGTCCTCATCATTTCTCTGTAGTGTCCTCTAAAGGGCAGCCTCCTCTGAGCATGCTCAGTTCTCCCATCCACTTAGTGTATCTCCTGGCTCCTAGATGGCTGAGTGACAAACAGTCCCCAGTGTGGGGGCGAAGAAGCAAAGCAAGGCCCTCTGAGCGTGCCCTCTATGACTCCCACCTTCCTGGGGCTCTGCTAGGAGGAGTGTGGGGCAGCTATCAGGATGTCCCCAGAGAGAGGGCCTAATCCCCAGGTAGGCTGCAGGGAACCTTTGTCTGCACAGAAGTGGTCAGCTTTTACCAAGCCCATCTTCTGATCTGTGTCATCATCATGGTCTCTGTGTACAGAAGTTTCGCAGATTTTACAGGTGACAAGGAGCAGGTTGTGTGGAGCTCCAGAGGGCTCCCACCTCCTTTGGCAGAAGCTTTACTGGCTCTGGGCCTGTGGCCAGGCTCAGCCTGAAACTAACCATGAGCAAGCTCTGCTTCTGCAGGGCCACATCCAAGTGTGGCCTGGGTCGCCTGGCCTCTGGCTGCTTCTGGCAGCTGTGCCTGATGCCAGGGGCCCTCTCAGGACCCAGGAGCAAACACTGAAGAGAGGGGCCAGTACCTTTAGCTGGGTGATTCCTTTGGCTCTAGTTTGAGATACAGAATCTCTGGGGAACAGCCCTTTGAGATGGAAATGTCTGAGATGCCTTTTCATATGAAGAAAGTGAGAGTCAGAGGTTCAGTACCAGCCAAGGAGACAGGGCATCGGTACAGAAGACCAGACTGCCTGGTTCTCTGCTCACTCTTATGTATGTATGTATGTATGTCCTTTTGAGACAGTGTCTCACTATGCAGTTCAGGCTGGCCTTCTCTGCTCACTGTTAACCATGGGCCCTTCTGCCTCCCTTACTGGATTTGGGCTAAAACTGGACAGATTCCTGAGCTGACTCCATGCGTGTTGCTTCAGGTGTCTCCTTTTCCTACCGCCCTCCTCAGCAGCTCCCAGCTTACACATGGGGCCCTGTCCCTCTGCCACAGAGGGGTAGCTACACAACCCCAAAGAGAAGCTGCCTGTATGTGGGCTATTACCCTGATGGCGGGGCCCTCGCCTCACGGGGCCTGGCAGCGGGGCCGGACCAGGGAAACAGCAAAGCATCAGCCCCTTTGCTTTTGTGCTTGCGATGTGCTCGTGCTGAGCTCAAGTCCAGGCAAGCTGAATCCACACCAGACTGCAGAGTAGGCCAACCTCTTGGGGGGCAGATGAGCCCTTCCCTGCTGAACAGAGAAGCACCTAGGCACCCGTCTTTCACCCAAGGTGCTGCTACCTACCTCCCTGTCTTGCTTAAAGACAGAACTATTGTAATGATCTCTACCCAGCACGAAGTGGCTGCTTTTGCTTTTGCTTACCGCAGCATGTTTTTACCTCTGTTCTCTTTCTCCCAGCAACGCTGTGCCACAGACATTGCTTGTTCCAGTGTTACTCCTCTTACGCCTGAGAGAAGGAACTGAGGCTCAGGGCAATATCATTTGTCAGAGCCACAGAGAAGTTGAGATTTAATTTTTATTTTGCTGTACTGGAAGTGACTTAGGGGCATTCTACCGCCAAGCTACATTCCTAGCCTCTTTCTTTCTTTCTTTCTTTCTTTCTTTCTTTCTTTCTTTCTTTCTTTCTTTCTTTCTTTCTTTCTTCTTTTCTTTTCTTTTCTTTTCTTTTCTTTTCTTTTCTTCTTTCTGAGTCAGAGTCTCAATAAGTTGCTGTTATGGTTTGTGTCTGAATGTCCCCCCAAAGCCTCATCTAGTCATGGGGTGGGCTTTTAGAGTTCATGATTGATCCATGATCGAATGCTGGGACTGTGGGTGTGAGTGCTACCCCACCCTGGGGTGGATTCTTTGCATATGTGAGGGAAAGAGGCTGCCTGCCCCCACTCCTCCCTTTTGCTCTTGCTGCTTTTGCTGTTTTTCCACCGCCATGAACTGTTGTCATCTGCCATGTGCCACTCTGCCTTGGAGCCAGTCAAGTATGGACTGAAACCTCCACAAACTATGAGCTAAATAAACCTTTCCTTCCTTCATTTTGGTCGTTGGGTATTTTGTCCCAGCAAGGAGAGAAAAGTAACCGAGACAATTGCCCAGGTTAGTCTCGAATTTGTCATCCTCCCGCTTCAGCTTCCAGAGCAGCTGAGATTACAGTGTGCACCACCAAGTCTCTCAAAAAGGCATTGGCGGGTGCTGGCTTGTGCTTACTCAAAACTTTAGAACAGGAGCAAGCCAGCTCCACGGCCCTGCCTGCCTCCTGTGATCATTCTGTGGAACGAACACTGTCCTGGGCCCTGACACCACACTTGTTAGCACAACAGGGCTGACAGAACCCAATTTTGTCCCACAACAGCTACCTTGGTCAGAGGTCAGAGCTGAGGAAGCTGTCAGCAAGCTGATGGGAGTGAGGAAACAGGTCAGAGAATGGCAAGGCCTGCTCGGAACACCCAAGGAGCTGAAGCCTGGGCTGGGTGTCAGCCCTTCCTCTGATTTCAGAGCCTTTCTGGTCTCTCAGGGCATTTTGAGGCAGAAGTGGAGGGCTCAGCCATCTGTGAGATCAGGCAGGAGTCAAAGCTGAGCACCAGTAGAGCCTGCTTTGAATGGCTGGGTGGTTGGAGAGCTTAGCCCACCCCAGAGTGCTGAGCTTGGGTGGCCAGCACCATTTCTCCTGACTTCTTCCCTGAGAAGTCTGGGGGCAGAGTTCGGCATCCCTCCAAGTCAGCCTTGTAGCTCTGCCTGGCTCTTCACATTGACACATACAACACTCACAGGATATTTAAGGCCTTTCACCACCTGGCCCTAGGTGAGCCTGGACTGGTGTCAGCAGTCCTGGTGCTATGACCTGGCTCCACTGTTAACCTGTGGTCTTGGGCTGTCCCTGATCTTTCCACTTCTGTTTCCCCGTCTGCTGTCTGCTGCCAGGCTTGTGGTGAGGGCCAGAGAAAAGGCTGCTTTATAACCATTTAGGTAGCCATTCCTCTCCAGCCTTCATGGTTATTTGCTCCCAGTAGAGATCATCTACCTACACACACCATGCTCATTTTCCCGTCCTGCTTTGCCAGACACTGTCGCTTTCCCTGTGGGCCCTGCACAGTGCCTCTCCTTCAAGGCAAAGGCCAGTTCAGTGGAGTCCAGTGCCGATGTGCTTAGAGCCCAATGCTAGAAAGCAAGGTAGGTCAGGCAAGAGTTGAGCCTTTATGGGATCGTGCAGACTCACCGGCCAAGCTGTGCTCCCTACCATGCACCAGGCCCTGGGCTCAGTGCTGGATGTCAAAGAGGAAGAGAGTAGGAACGTGCCTGTGTCTGGAGGGGAGACAACCAGCCCACCCTCCGGCGTGACCAGACTCCACATGGACGCCTGTGTCTGGCTTCACAAGACTCTAGGGACAGCCAGCGCAGGTTAAGCTAGAAATTGTGGGGTTTCTCCCTGTGTTGCCTTCCCACTGTCACCTCTCAATACTCCACCTCTCTGTGCCCAAGCATGATGATATTCTGAGCAGGTTGAGGTTAATATAATGACTTCAACACAGTGGTGCCTCGGTTCATGAACTGAATTCATTCTACGATTCTGGAAAAGATGGCCACGGTCACATTCATGTGGGGAAGATGGCTGCACTCATGTTTGTCACCCAGTACAGAGTTTGCAAAGGAAAACAACATTTTGGCAAATGCTTCTATTTGCAAATCAAATTGTTTGCAAACACAAGCGTTCACGAACAGAGGTAACACCGTACTATGTACGTTGATCTGTTTCACAGCTCAACAGATTTTAACTAGAAGGGACACTACGAACAAAAGGTATTTACTGCAAATAGTTTCAGATTTCCCCCAAATTTGCATTTTGCATGTTGTACTCTACCCTTGCTGAAAAGTTCATCTTTCCCATGACTCTAAAGTTTCTAGAAACAAAACCTTTGTCATTGTTTCTCTACCCCTGCCGCACCTGAGAGATGGGGTGGATGGGCACTTGGAGTTCCTGCTGTGGCCTCACCTTCCAAGAGCAGCTAAGGAAGCATGGACTGGCCAGCGGTGAGATGGCCATGCGGAGGGAGAGCCAAGCCGGAGAGTTACACACCAGGACCACCAGGAATGGCAGGGATGGTGGCTTAAAACCAGGTTCTTTTCCCCTCCAGCAATCTGTGTGTGTACTTCCCCCACACTCAAAGTTTGAAGTTTAGGAAGCCAAGAAATGCTGCCATCGCCAGGAAAGTCACTCAGATCGTTCGAATGCCAGTGGTGCCACGAGGTTAAATGAAGATACAGAGAAACTGGAGCAAAGGCCCTTTGGTTTCACTGCCAGCGACACAGGCAAAGCCTGGCCAGGGCTCATCATAGAGGATATCAGGACGTGAGAAACAGACCACCCTGGTGCCATTGTTGGGTGACTCCTGTGTTGTTATGGCTCAGACAAATACCTCCCCACATCGAGGTGCCTCTACAAATGGGGTACGCTGTGAGGCATGGGGTCAACCCATGGCTCCAAAACCCTGCTGTTTGTCTTGGCTATGTATCCTAAGTCAAGACTATGTGTCCTAGATCAAGAAAGAGGCCATCCTCTGACCTTCTCCTTTATATCTTAAAATGAGGTAATAGCACCTCTTGCATTAAGTAGCCTTATTGAGAGAATTAAACAAGGTGCTACAGTAAAGTACTTAGAACAGTCTATGCCCCACAGAAGCAGTTTGACAAGATTAATAAGACTTTTTGGTTTTTGGGTCTTTTAAAAAATTTTGACACAGTCTCACTAAGTCATTAAATTATTGAGGCTAGCCTCTAATTTATCATCCTCCTGCCTCCACCTCCTAGAATGTTGAGATTACAGGTATATACTACCATATCTGGCTACATTTCATTTTATTTTTATAGTAATGGGGATTGATCCCAGGATCTTCATGCTGAGCTATATCTGCAACCTTTTTTAAATTTTTTATTTTGAGAACAAAAAAAAATTAATTTTTAAATTTTGAGATAGGGTCTTCCTATGTTGCTAAGTTGCTCCAGCTGGGCTTGATTTTAACTGATACATAAAAACATAAAAAATTGGGGTTAGAGCCAGTGTGGTGGTGCACACCTATAATCCCAGCACTCAGGAGGCTGAAGCAGGAGGATCACTGTGAGTTCAAGACTAGCTTGAACTGCATAGTGAGACCCTGTCTCAAAAAACAAAAGGAAAAGAGGGAGAATCACTGAGAAATGATTCACCTTTTACTTAAAAAGTGTATAGGACCAATGGTACAGCGGTACAGTGCCTGCCTGGCAAGTGCAAGGTCTTGAGTTCAATTTCTGGCACCAAAAAACAAAGGAGGGGGTTATATATCATTGTAGAAAAAATTTAAATGATCTTAGGTTCTGTTTAAAATCACCAACGAGCTGGACATAATGGTACAGGCCTATACTCCAGCACTCTGGGAGGCTGAGGCAGGAGGACTGCAAGTTTGAGCTCAGCCTGAGTAATGACTTCATAAGAAATAAACAATGGGCTAATGATGTAGCTCAGTGTGAAGGCCATGGGTTAAAGCCCCAGTACAGCAGAAACGAAACAAAACAACCCAAGGAATCACGTGGACTCCTACCTGGGACCCAGGCTGGCCCTGAGAGGCAGGAGCTTCAATTCCTACCCCACCTGTCCCAAGTAAAGCACCCCCCTCCATGCTGCTGGCTGCTGAAGCCATTGCACTCAGGCACCGTTACTGCTGCTGTTGTGTATCTCACTGCACACACTGTTTACTGCCGTCCTGCTCCCTTTCCCTGCCCTTCCCTGCCCTGGGTGAGTCATCCTCTGCCTGCAGGGAGAGAGAATCTGCCGGGTGGCATTCAGCCAACATCGGTTTCTGGAGAGCTTGGGTGACTGACAAGGGCTGGCTGAACCCCTGAAGTGCCGTTCCAGGGTAGGGTGGGGACTACTGAAGTGGGTCTTTGAGCCTCAGGGCAAAGGCCAGTGGCAGGAGAATCGCTGCAGGCTGGGACAAGGCACTGGGGCCAGGCTAAGGTTGGGGGCCTGGGTGAAGGTTGGGGGACCCTCTGAGGCCTGCAGCATTGAGTCAGTTCCTCCTGCTGTCTGCTTGCCTCAGGCCCATATGCCCATGTCTTCCCCACCCAGCCTCATTTCCGGCTGACTGCAGACCCCAGGAGCCTCAGAGGGCTCTGAGGTTCATTCTCCATGCATTTGTTCACTCTCTCCCCCGCACCCTTGAGGCCAAACCTCAGCACTCTTAACCCGTTTTTCCTGAGCATCATCTTTTCAGGACCCAGGGCTGGGTGCTAGGGTGCCTCACAGACCTGAGCACCCTGCTCGTTGGGGTGGAAGAGCACCTGACCCAGCCTGGGGCTGCGGGAAGGCTTTTCAGAGAAGGCAGAAGCTGACTATTTTGAGAGATGGGTAAAGTTCAAGGAGGAGAGTTTCCCAGTGTATGTCTAGATGAGGGGTTGGGGGTTACCTGGGCCCTGAGTAGAGGGGCTGATGAATGGGGGCGTAGAAAAGAGGGGGTGGCAAGAAAGGGACAGTGCATGGTGAGGGGCTTGTCCCCAGTGCTAAGGTCCTCGACCACCTTTCCTGTCTTACTAGCCACCTCTGCCACTTCCTGGTGCACAGGGTGCTTCTGTGGCACATGAGGAAACCAAAGCCCTTCCATAGCTGTGAAGGTTCGCATGGAGCTTAAGGTCACTGGAGGGCAGAGCTGGGCCTTAGCCTTCAGGCCGGTCTTCTTTTGCCCAGGCCTTGGGCAGCCTAGCATTGCTGCTTGTTTTCTGCTGGCTTTTCAGCTGTTTTCCCATCCACCTGATGTTCTTGGAGGGTGGGAGCCTGTCCTTAGCTGAGTAGGACTCTGAAATGTAAACTGAGGCAAGCAAGAAACAGAGGTGCTCTGCGAAAGACTGTCAGGGAAAGGCACAGAGACCAGCTTCCCTCGCATGAGCAATGAGCCCTGCCCAGGTACTCGGAACAGATGTATTTATGGCTGTTTTTGTGGGGGAGTCGTGTTGCAGACTGAAATTCTCTTCCTGTTGATCCTGACAGGCGTAGTCTCACTGCAGCAGCGCAGCACAGGAACTGATAATTAGGAGACTTGGGTTCTAATTATGACTGCCTTCCCAGCCAGGGAGCCTTGGGCGGATCGCCTCTCCAACCCTCCAAACCTTCATCTATCAAGTGGAGGTCAGGGGAGAACATGAAATGAGAGGAGGGACGGAAAAGCCCCAGCTCAGCACCTCACATCAGATCCTACATGTGTCAACACGTTTTTCATGCACCAGAGTGTGTATCTTATAGTAGATCACGGCCACATGCAGTCCTACAGAGCAGACATTACTGGTTTACAGTTTTTAAAAAGTGTTCTTCGTTGAGTCATCAAGGCCAGGTAGTTCTCATTAAATTATCTCAGTGGTACAGCCACCTTGAGCATCATCCTAGGTACTGAGGGGAAATGAGACTCAGACACATGTACTGCTTTGCGCTAAGTATTTTACGCACCGTCTCATTTAGTCTTTTTGTGGGGAGATTCAGGGACCGAATAGGACCTTGCACGTGCTAAGCAAATGCTCTACCACTGAGTAACATCCCTAGCCCTTTTTAAGATTTTATTTTGAGACAAGATCTCACGAAGTTGCCCAGGTTGGCCTCAAATTTGGGGCTCTCCTGCCTCACCTTCCCGAGTAGCTGGAATCACCGGCTTGTGTCGTCATGCCCAGTGCCACTTGCTCTTACAGCAGTCTCTGTGCGTGTACTGACAAAGGCCTGAGCCAGCGTGCCTTCCTATTTATCTTCTTTCCTTGTTTCATTACCTACATAGTATCCATTTGTCGTGGGCAAGGTGCTGTGGGAGGCCTTTGAGAGGACATAGCTCCTTCTTGGCATACTTCAATTGATCCTTCAAAGGTCAGTTCAAATGGTCCTTGCTCTGGAAACACCACCTACTTTTTTTTTTTTTCATTTAATACCACATTTTTTTTGGTTGTTTTGTTTTTTAGTATTTTGAGACAAAGTCATGTTATATAGCTTCTGCTGGCCTTAAACTGGTGGTGATCTTCCTGCCTCGGCCTCCCAGGTGCCAGAACAGGTGTGCACCACCATGCCTAGCTGATACCACATACTGTTTTTTTTCTCCAGTCAGATTTTATTGGTACATTTTGGTTATACATAATGAGCCACATATTCTTGGATGTACAGATCCATCTCCACCTCCTCCCTCTTTTCTATACAGCAAAGGAGTTGAGTAAGGTGTTTTGTTTTTGTTTGATTGCAGTACTGGGTATCGAAGCCAGGGAGTGCTGAGCTACATCCCTAACCCTTTATATTTTTAAAATTTTGAGACAGTGGCTTGCTAAGTTGCTCAGGCTGGCTTTGAACCTGGGCTGCTCTAGCTTCGGCTTGCTAAGTAACTAGGATAGTAGCATGCACTGCCTCACCTGGCTGACAAATCAGTTTTATCTCAGTTCACGAGTAATTAATGCCCACTCTGTCCTAGAAGCTGAAGAGCCAGGTGGCTCTAGAAAGTTCTCACCCTAGGGAGCATTTAGCCCAGCCATGGACACGTGAATACTAACAGGGCACCATATCGTGTTTTACTTAGGTTTTGTTTTGGGACAGGGTCTTGCTGTGTGTGGAACTCTAGCCCAGGCTGGCCTTGAGCTTATGATCCTCCTGCTTCAGATTCCAAGTGCTGGGATTACAGGCTTGTGCACCACACCTGCTTTCACCCAGGTTTTCAAAAAAATGATAGTAGAGATAGCCACCACTTTCCAAAACTAATGCTGTGTCCCAGCGTTGTCTGGCATTCTTCATCTTAGTGTCTTATGGGGAAACAGGAGGACTGTGAAGTACCTTGTGCAGCAGCCCGCCCTGTTGCTCCCAGGTTGGAGCCATTTGCTGGAGGTGGGAACTCAGGCGAGTGGGCTGGGTTCACGTGTCTGTCTCCTCTTTGGGGCTGCTGGGAACCACTGAGGCAGCAGCTGAGTCAGGACATCTACTTTATCTCGCTCCCCGTGCTCACAGCTGGAAAGAACCATCATTCTGAATTACTAACTGCCTGTGTTCCTAAAAGTTGATAGAAAAGACTTACTCTAGGGGTCTGGGAATATAGCTCAGTGGAATAAGCATCTGCCGAAAAGACTTACTCTTCCCAGCTGGGTTAGCTCCAGAGGGCTTCCAGGAAGAGCTGGCTTCAGAACTTCCTGAGATCTTTACAAGGCCAGTAAGGGGAAGGGGAGCAGTGGGAGACTTCCTTGGAGAAGAGTTCACAGAAGAAATGGCCACTCGTGGTCCTCTAGGAACTGCTTTGGGCCTCTTCAGTCGTGGGTAGAGGTTCCCAGTGGAAACAAAATACGAAGAAAACTAGGTAGGGATAATGTGGCAAGTGGTTAAGAACACAGACCCTGGAGCCAGACTGCCTGGGTTCTCAATTCCAGCTCCCAGTTGTATGACTTGAGCAAGTGTTTAACCTTTCTGTGCCTGGGCTTCCCCGATCTGTTAAAATTATGACCTCCAGATGAGATAAAAAGTGTCAGTGTGCATTGTTATAAACTGTAGAGGGCTGGGCTTTCGCTGTGAGGTATTTCCTTTCACTGCTATAGTCCAGACTGGTTGCTGGGGCAGTTGCAGAGGGAGCTAAGGAAATGGAACCACTGTGCAAGTAGTAATCCCTGGGGACCTGGCCGAGTTGCAGCCCCAGCGCAGTCCTCAGGCCTGGAAATAGGGCGGCAGGGCCCCCAGCCTACCCTGGGTCCCTGGTGGCCGGCACTGGTGGGCCTGAGTCCCCTTTTCCCAGCACTCCCCTCTGACTTCCTGACCAGGGAGGCCTGTGGAAAGTGGGATAGGGATCTGGTCACCCTGGCAACTGAGAGTGCCTGTCTGAGCAGATGGGGACAATCTGAGAGATGTGGGTAAAATGTTCTCGTGGTAAAGGGCTGTGAGCTCCTACCAACACAAGCTTTGCACGGAGGGGCACATAGGTGTTAAACTGCCACCCACACTGAGTCAGGAGTGAAAAACATCTCTGAGCCCCACCTCTTCTCAAGGGGAGGCCTGCCTTGAACTAGTAGGATGGAGGGTTTGCCCTGGGGCTGGGGGTGCTGAATCTCACACTTTCTAGCCTGTTCTCTGCCAGGACCATGCAGGTAGGAGGCCTCCGATTTGCGCTGCTCTCCCCATGGACCTGGTCATGTGACCTCACACTGGCTCACTGTGAGCCTTCGTCTTCCCAACCACGTAACAGAGAATTAAATGCTCTCCATGGGTCTGTTCTAGCTCTCTTGTGTCTCTGAATCTGATTCTGACTGCCCTGCCCCACCTTGATTCCATCCTGGTGACATCACCACTGCCACAGGCTGCAGCCCTGGGATGTTCCGCACCGCTTCTTGGCACTCTGGGATCTTGCTCCAGTGTCTGGGTACCTGGGACCCTGGCCGTTCTCCCATGCCCTTTCACCACACCTAGTGTCGTCAAGGGTTCTGAGCCTTGGGGGACTCAGGCGGTATAGTCCAGGCCTTGGGAAAACAGGCCCAGGGCTGCCCCTCCCTTCACTGAGCTGGAAGGAGCTGCCTCCTCCAGACGGAGCTCACCCTTCCCCCACCCAGGAAGCACTTTCCAGTAATATGCCGCCTACTGTGGGCCAGGGGCCAAGACCAGATCCAGACTTTACCCCAAAGCCTGGACCCAACCCAGCCCAG
>PVLD010006248.1:0-102525 GCA_004027595.1 Dinomys branickii
GTATCTCGCTCCAAGCTCTTCTCGCTTTCATGGTTTCCGTTGAGAAATCTGCTGTGATTCTGATGGGCTTTCCTTTATAGGTGATCTGTTTCCTTTCTCTGGCAGCTTTTAATATTGTGTTCTTTTGCTGGATATCTGGGATCTTGATTATTATATGCCTGTGCGTGTTTTTCTTTGGGTTGTGGATCATTGGTGTTCTGTATGCTCCGCTTAACTGAACTTCAGTATCTTTTAGCTTGTTTGGGAAATTTTCTGCTATTATTTCATCAAATATTCCTTTTATATCATTTGTGAGATCTCCTGCTGTTTCACACACTCCTATAATTCGAATATTGTTATGCTTTGCCTCATCTTGCAGCTGTTGGATTGACTTTTCTTGTGTCTTTGATGATATCAAGAGATTCTTCCTTTCACGCTCATCAGCTGCCATGCTGTCTTCCAGTTCCGAAATTCTATCTTCAGTTTCATTTAAACGGTTTTTCATGCTTTCAGCGTTAGTTTTCAAATCCTGGCATTCTCTTTGGACGTGTTTCATATTGGTAATTCATTCCTGAATTGCTCTTGTAAGGTTTCTATTTGTTTCCTATTTTCTTCTAGACTTTTGTCTATTTCTCGTCTGTGTAAATGGAGCATTTCTTCCATCATTGTTTTCATCTCGTTTTTTATCTGAGAAATCATTGTGGGTATGTGGGTTATTTCTGCTTTAAGCTCTTTCATGGCCGGCTCCCAGCGTCTGGGGCTTTCCCGCGTCTCGCCACGGCAGTTTGGGCCGCCCTACCACATCTCCCCCGGCAGCTCAGAGAAACACGTTCAGTTTGATCTTCCCAGCCGAGGTCCCGGCATTCACGCTCGCCAAGTCTGTCTCGAGCTGGTGGTGTTTATCGAGGAGGATCGCTTCCTTGCTGCTCACCTGGTCGCCATCTTCCCGGAAGCCTCCTGTTCTTTTCAAATGATGTGCTTTGTGAGGATTTCAGATTCATCAAAATACCTGACTACAGGAGTCCATCAGGCGACTTCATGAGCAAGGCAAAGTGACCTTGGACCAGAGGGAGGGATGAGACTGAGGGAAAGAGGCTGTGAACTGCCGTCAAGAGGTGGCAGGAGATTGCTGCCGTGTGAGACCAGCTCTCTCCAGTCTTCAGACTTCTCCTTGAGAGGCCTCAGCTCTCTTAGCTTCCACCAAGCAGGCTCAGTTTCAAGGCTGGCATCTCTGAGGGGTGAAATGCAGAGCACCCAGTCTTGCCGGGTGGAGTCAGGCACCAATGGTTCTGGTCATTCTTCTGTCCTTAGCACAGATATCACACGTATTCAATGTTGAAAACCGGAAGGGCATCCGTCTCGAGGTGGGGGTGGAGGACTGAGTGGGGAACGCGGCTTGGACTTAACGCTGGACCAGTCGCAGACCTTCTCAAATCCCACTCCATATGCAGTGAACTTCTGACAGTATACTTTGTTGTGTGTTCATCTGTAATTACTGGTTCAAATAATGAATGCAGACAAATTACCCTCCAGAAAGGGATTATAAAGTCATACTTCTCTCAGTAGTGTGAATAACCGCTTACCCATTTCTGGGTTTTTCCAACATAGCTATTAATGTTTGTGTTTAATTTTCTCCCCATTTCCTGATTATGTGATATTTCCTTATTTAAAAAGATGGGGAATGCTGCCCTCTGAACTGCAGCCTAGGTCGTATTCTCTGCTGAATACCTTCCTGGCGCAGCAGAGCACATTTGCCCTAATGACTTATGTCACTGTTGTTTCAGTTTACATTTCACTGTCTCATTACATTTTAAAATCATAGACTCTTGAGTTAAATCCATCATTTAGGGTAAAAAATAATAGTTTATCTGGGTCAAGTCTTCAGTATGAAAATTTTCTCATGTAACATATGGTATTTTCAGAAAATTTATTATTATTATTATCATAGTTTTATCTAATAGCTATTCAAAAGAGTGCACTGATGCTTTTGTCTAGATAGGCATGTTTTGCTACTGTTAGTATGTTGTGATTTTCTAATTATTCTGCATGGTGGTAAGACACTTTAGAATAATTGTTTTTATTGAATTAATTATAAAGTATCATTTTTATTGGTGTGATAATATTACTATTTCTTAACATTTCTTAATATTACTATTTCTTAACATTTTAAGGACAATTGAAAGTAAACTACATTCCTAAATTATAGGATATCATGTTTGACATATATGCAGTAATTTTAATCTAATAGTTATATTGCTTAAACGATACAGTCAGTTCTGTGTTTAAACAAGTCTGATGATTCCATTTCAGTGGAATGAACATTGCACATTGAGAATGTCAGTGGTTCTGTTTTATTTTACTGAAAGCTAGGTTCTCTAGTTAGATGCATCATATTTATTAGATATTATTTATTTAAATTTCTATTTTGTGCATAATTCCTTTCTGTGTGTTGATTGCCACCTGTTACTGCACTGTTTAAAAAAAGTTTATCTCATGTTATGTTCATTTTATTTTTTATGTTCTCCTTCATGCTTTAGACTACTGGTACTTGCACATCTACTTTTAATTGTTTCCTAGAAGTAAATATGAGACTTTAAAATGAGATGCTAATGATATTTAGGATTTTTCTATTGCTTCCCTTACTTAACATCTAAGGTTATCTTCTTTGATCTATCAGAGAGAAATACAGAAAACAGATGACAAGTGCTTATAACCATAGCAGGAAATACTTTTATCATTCATATCTGTATTTTGCTTATACCTCTACAGTGAAATAAAGGCTTTGCATATCAGTCAGTACAGAGTCTGAAGGGAAGGAGTCTTCTGCTCTGTGGTGAAAAATGATGGTGAAAGTTGTTGCTGGACAAAACAACACTACTTTCAAGTCTATTTTCTTTTAACTGTTTAGTTTTTCCTTGTGCAGGGTATTGCTTGTAGTCATTTCAGAAATGAGTAAGCAGACATGAAACTTAAAGCCAAAGAACAAAACTATTCTGATAACAAATAAATCACTCAAACTTTTGCAAACAAACAAGTAAGTGATTCAGAAAGAGGAGGTAATATAAAATTACAAAGAAAAACAGGGAGAAAAATAGGAAAATAAGTTGAATTAAACATTAGATCTAGAATATTGTAGTATAATATGTTGCATTGAATCAAAACTAAATACATTCTGCACTTGGGATTAAAGACTACATGTATGTACTCATTACTAAATATTATAACTACTTTTAAAATTGTTTTGACAAATATAGATTTGATAATAATTTAGTTACTGGACAGTAATGTCTGTTTCCCTCACAAAAACCTTTATATGTAGATAGTCTAAAAATTGAAACTAAAATTTACTTTAATAGGGTATTTGTTTCATAACTAGGTTAAATTTAGTCCCTACAGAAATAAAGTTTGAGTTTCACATGCTGTAAAGCAAGATTTCCCTTTTAAATTTCTTATTATAGCAACTATTAAAGGGACCATGTTAAACAACAAAAACACAAAAACTTTATGCTTTCTAGATATGGAAGAAAGGAAGCAATTTACTCATAAATTTCACTTCTAAATAAAACACTGTTTTAGATGTATAATCTTATCAAATGTCATGAATGTATAAATAATAACAATGCTGATTAATCTTGACCCTCACCTTGACTGGCCTGAGAGACCCCAGGAGGTGATTAGGTAATGTGGCATGATCGCGGGGCCACCCCGAGTGGCTTCCCCACTTGCAATTCCCCCGCTGCTCTTCCTGCTTCTTGGCTCTGCTCTGGCTTATCCTTCCACCATAGTGGTTCTGCCTTGGACTCAGCTGACTGTGGGTCAAACCACGACCTAAACTAATCAATTTGTCCTCTAAGTTGTGCATTTGCAGGTCTTTTGTTCTGACACTGAGAAGATAACTAATGCAAAAGCCATAAAATACATAAAGTGAAGATAAAACACAATTATTTTTCAAGAAACAAAAATAGCATTTTGCATTTTTATTTTATTTTTTATTTTTTGGTGCCAGGAGTTGGTCTTAGGACCTTGCAATTGCCAGGCAGGTGCTTGTGCCACTGAGCTATAGCCCTATATTCCTATATCCTCTGTATTTTGCATTTGTGAGTTGTAGCAAAATTAACAAAAGTACCAGGATTTGCTGTGTAAAAATGAAGTTGGAAGTATTTTAGTTATTATTCACATTTCAATAATATAAAATTATAGGGCTGGAGATGTAGCTCAGTGGAGTAAGTGCCTGCCTGGCAAGTGCAAGGTCCTGAGTTCAATTCCCAGTACCAAAATATATATAAATTATTTTATCCTTGTGTTTACAGCCCTTTCAAGCTTCCATATGAGCTATTGTATAATCACACTGTACTAAAATAAATAAAATTCTTCTCAGAAAGGGAGAAGTACTAGGCTGTGCTTTTTAAGTTTGGAAGGTGAGATCAAGTAGGACATTGACTTAGGAGATCTTCCTTATAGCAGGGCAGGGTTACTAGTGAAAGAAGTACAGTGAAATATAGAATTTAGATGTAATCCTCTGCCATAAATAAAGATACACCTGGGGCATTTCTAGGTAAGTGGATGCACCTTGAGACCGTAATATTAAGTGAAGTAAGTCAGACAAACATAAGCATTGTATAGTTACCCTTACATGAGAAAGGGATACTTTTATATGAAGTTTGGATAAATAAGAAGGGAGACCCTTTTTAAATGGATGGGTGAACAAGAGATGGAGGGAGAGAGGAGGTAAGGGAGAGAAAAGAGATGGAAAAAATAATTGAAGGAAAAATGATGAAAATAAATCTGTAGTAAATTTAGAAGGGGACCAAGAGATGGAAGGAGCAAGGGCGGAGGGGAGAGGAAGGGGATAAATACAAAACAAATTATGATGTATTGTGTACTTATGCCAGCTTCCCACAATGAATGTAATCCTTGTGTGCTACCAACATGTACCACTGAGGAAAAAGGGGCATTGTATAATGATGAAGGCTCCTTTATCAAGAAGCATTATTAACACTTAATAATTAATGTGCCTCATACCACAGCAATATAGGTGCACCTAGGGCTTTTCTAGAGACTTTTATAAGCAAATGGATGCAACTAGAGACCATCCTCATAAGCGAAATAAATCAGACTTATATGTATAAATATTGTATTTCCTCTCTACTATAAGAACCTGAAAGAGTAAATAAAATCTGAAGGGTACAATAGATATTGTGAAATGGAAAAGAAACTGCTCAAATTGGAAGGAGCAACTGGGATGAGGAAAGGGAGAGGAAAAAGAAAAAAAAGAGGGAAAAAGGTACATGTGTACACAGATAGCTGGGATAATTGTACTACTAATATCGGTTTGTTGAAAGGAACTGCTAATGAGTAATTGATCAAACTTACATGCCTATATCTGGTTATCTGTGCAACCATTTTGAAGCTAACATTATGTAATATGACATCCATTGCAAATATTCTATCATCTTGTTTTGAAATTCTGTATCCTTTTATTTTCTATGCTGTTTTGTTTATATATTTGTTTTTGTTATTTTGATTTTTTTCTTTTCTCTTTAAAATGAAAACAAAACAAATTTATATGTATGTACAAGAATAGGTGGGATAGGTGTATTGCTGATGTCTGTAGTTTATTGAAAGGAACAGTTAATGCTTATAATATTCTTTTTTTTTGACCAAACTTGCACCTGGTAATCAGAACAACTGATCTGAAGACAGTATGCTTTATAAGAACCATTCTTGAATTCCTACCATCTTGTATGGTGAAGCTCTGCATCATTTCCAGTTTTTTTTTTTAATTACTTGTTACTGCTTTTGAATGTTTGATCAATCTTACATTCTTATATCTGGTGGGCTGTGCAACTTTGTGGAGGATAACAGTGTGTAATGTGGCAACCATTGTTAATTCCTGTCATTTTGTTTTGAGGTCATGTATCGTTGCTGTTGTTTTTGTCTTCATTGTTGGTGTTTTGTTATTTTTTCCTCTTTAAATAAAAAAATCTTAAAAAACAATGTGCCTAAGAACAAGGCAAAAAATAGATGAAGCAAAATGTACAAAATTGAAGAGAAAACAGACATTTATGCAATAATAGCTGAAGACATCAATACTTTAAATAATGGGCAGAAGAACTAAGCAGAAGAATAATAAGGACATACATGATTCAAATAACCTGATAAATCATGAAGGTCTAATAGACATCTGTAGAACACTCCACACCAAGAGAGTAGAATACACTTTCTGTTTGAATAAGTATGAAACATTTTGTAGGACTGATCATATGTTAGGGAAAAAAGAACAAGTCACAGTGAACTTGAAATCATACACAGCAGTTTTCAATTGCAAATAATGGAATTAGATATTAACAGAATTTGAGAAATGTAAGACAGGTGAACACGGCAGTCCTGATAATTAAAAGATGACAGAAAATGGTCCATATTCTTCGATTCCATCTATAGAAAATGTCCACAACAGGCAAGTGTACGGAGACAGAACGTCCATTAGTGGCTGCCTCGGGCTGGGAGGCTGCAGGGACATGAAGGGCGACTGCTGAAGGACATGCAATGTCTCTTCAGAGTGGTGAAAACTTGAAGTGGTGTTGATGCAAACGAATGAGCATGTTTAAAAAGTCTTTAAATTCTGTACTTCATAAGAGGGAGTTTTTTGATATACAAATTATACCTCCATGAACTACTAACAGAAGATCTAAGTGCTGCCCCAGTTTTAGTAAGTGCCACTGGGACTTGCTTTGTTATGTCAGTGTGACAGGACTATGGGGAGTAATGCCTGCATGTGACAGTCATGATATTCCTTACACACTAGGGTCAGAATCTGTCTTCTGAAAACATAGATACAGCTATAGAGAGCCCTTTGTGATGTGTGACTTCTGACAGGAAAGGATTGACTCAGAGTTCTCGAGCCAAAATATCCATTCCACATCAGTGGGAGAATTGAGCCCCCAAATACTCTAAAGCATCAGTGTGCTGTGCACATGTGGCGGAGCTGCTGTACAGGGATGCAGCTGGCCCGATGAGCAGCCCTAGCTCATGTGGTCCTAACTTTAGTGTGGGTGGTGTGTGCCACTGGGCCTGTACCAGATGTAACAACCTTGGTCTACACACCAGCACGGCTTGATTATCCTCCCTGTCAGAGATTTCGTCAACAGTGTTCCCTTGTGGTCCTCTGGAGTGTCTGCTGAATGCCCCATTGGAATACCAGGGATGTAAAGATAGTTTTGAAATATTTACAGTTGTAGTGATTTGTCTGGTATGTAGGCAGTTTATTTTCTTGTATCAGGTTTTGCTCAGCCAGTAAGATGCTAAGGGTACTGAGTATTTCATGGGAAATAACCTAGGTTTAATGAAAGGCCAATTATTTTTTAAAAAATTCTTTTGTAAATGACTTTTGACATATTTCTTAAGTGCTCATTTCTTCACGTGAATGACTGACATTTTTACATCTCTTGAAAGAATTTTCTGTAAATTTACATGATAAATTCACTGTACAGTAGATACTTTATGCAATATATATTATTTACTTTTTGACTCAGGAAAGAAAGACTTGAAGCCTCCACTAGTATGTTTGCTTTCTATTTTGGTGTGTGTGTGTGTGTGTGTGTGTGTGTGTGTGTGTGTGTGTGTGTGTGTTTCTGACTTCTAGAAGCTTTCTGAGTGGAAACTTTTTGTATGACTTAAAGTACCATACTATTTTTACCTTCTTAAATTAATTTCATTAAAATTTATGCTTCTTTCCTTTTATTCAGAAGTTTCAAAATATGACTTAGCACATAGATCAGTGGTAGAATGTGTAGTTAGCATGCAGAAAGCCCTGGATTTGATTTCAGCACTGCAAAGAGTGAGTGAATGAATGAATGAATGAATAATAAATGAAATAACAGAGCTTTTAAAGAATAACTCAGCTCATTGATCAGGTTCTTCAAAATTTTATTTTTCTTGTGAAATGTTTCCATTTTAATGCACTTTTATTCAACTCCAAGTTTCCAATATCTACTGCTTTTTCTTTAAGAACTGCAGCCCAGTTGCTCATCTCTAACCATCATTCAGGTAGACAGTTGAGGCATTCTTATCTTTTAGAAGTCATATGATACACACTTGAGTTTTCTAACATTTTACTGTTTAATAAGTTTATTTTCTCTCCCTTTTATGATAAGCTTCTTGTGAAAGTCACTCTCATTCCATAAAGATGGGAATTTTCCTCCAAACAACCTTTTAGGGCTGTCTGAAGTTGTTTGTCCTTCATTGTTCTGATGCATTTTGAAGGATGTTTCAGTTTCATCTACCTCATTTAGGAGGAAAATCAGGGTTTTGTTCCATTTTGTAAAACCTGAAACTTCCTTTTATTCTAAGACACAAGCTTAACATGTTGTAAATATTGAGATTTTTTCCTTTTGACCCTTTCTAAAAGAACCTGTCAAAACCCCAGTAAGGAGTTGGAGCTTTTTAGTGCTTTATTAAAGTTTTTTGGTTTGTAAATTTTTAATACTTTGTTCTAGAGTCTCACTTTTTAAAAAATTAATTACAAAGTAATTCAAATTTTTCAAATATTTTGTACTTACCACATAATAATTGTACATATTGTGATGACTTTATATATATGCATGCATATGTACATATATGTATGCTTGTATACATATACATATATAATGATTGAATCACTGTGTATTTAGCATATCTGTCATTTAAAGAATTTATCATTTCTTTGCAGTGAAACATTCAAAATATCCCCCTTCTCAGTGGCTATTATAAAAAAAAAGATAAAAGAAGGATAAAATGGAAACAGCTTTGTAAATAAGGAGGGGAAGGGGGGTTGAAGGGAGAGGAGGGGATTGGGGACAAAAGGATTCAGGATATATCATGCACAGGTACAAGTTCTCTATGATAAATGTGATCATCATGCATATCTAAATTGTACCCATAAATTTAATGAGAAAAAAGACATTGAAAATATCCTCTTTTATTTATTTTGAAGTGTATAATACAGTTTTGTTAGCTATAGTCACACTGTGATGTAGTGAAACAGCAGAATGAATTTTTCCTAACTTTGACTTTCTCCCTGTTGACCAGTTCCTCCCCATTCTCCCCCTGTCATTATGTGCTTCCTACTTCTGCAAGGCAGCTCTGTAGCATTCACATGTAAGTGAGGTCATGTGGTGTTTGTGTTTCTTGGCTTGGCTTACTTTGCTTCATAATGCACCCTCTGCATTCATGTTGCCTCTGATTTGATTTCCTCCTTCCTATGGCTGAGTGGTATTCCCTTGTTCTAGATGCCTTTTTATTACTTTTATTTTAGTAAGGCTAATTTTTTTCACAAATATTTTCTTTCTTCCAGAGTGACAAAGAATTCAATAGCCTGTACTTTGTCTGCACTTGTATAAAGTATGCTTTTTAATAAATAGAAATGACACTATCATTTTTAATACCAGCACCCTGTACCAAGCAATCTTTAGGAACCTGTACCTGGGTTACACATTCTTGACAGCTATGTTCCAGCTGTCGTAGCAGTTGCTATGACACCCTGATGTAGTGTGTGATGGTCATTGGCAGACTCTCCATGGCCTCTGAGGCTTTGTGAACTACTCTAGACTGCTAAGAGCTGTGCGCCACAGAGACTGAAGAAAACGCACATGAATATTCTCTATAGTGAAACAAGTCTTGGCCAGTAGATCCGAGCTCACTGCAGCAGGGGAAGGGAAGGAACACATCAGAGCAGAGCCATTTTACCTCCTTCACATACCAGTGTCCTGAGACCACAATGAAACCGTGTGATCCAGGTGAAATGCAAAAGGCATTGTGGAAACCTTGCACTTTGGCTTCTCTGAGGGCTTCTGTGATGTCTTGAAAATTGGGTGGATCAAGGTCTCATGTGCCCATAAAGTTTTCAGATATTCTCTGTTGGGAAGCTGAGTTGTGTTGGATTTGCTGCTCCTAACCTTGGACTTTGACTCCTCTTCTGAATAAATATTTAATCTGGGGTGTAAAGACCTTATCCCATAAAGGACACAAGTATCTCTTAACTCAGTTCTCAGTTGGTCTTGAGTATGGGAGAGGTCACATTAGACTGAATAAAGGCTTTTCACTAACAACATCTTTGATAACTAAAATTGCTCAGTGGGATTTTCAAAATATTTGATACCAAGAATGTGTAGTGCAACTGTGGAATTTATGATTAAAACTTTTTTTGAATGTGGTAAAATGTTTTATAACATAGCAGTTGACAATTTGAAGTGAAATAAATGCACGTATGCTATTACATTGGCTATTTATGAAATTCTGTGCATTTGTAAAAACCTTGTAGTATTTTCCTTTTATGCCAAAGATTGACTAATATAATCAGCAGTTCAATGTGTGAGCAACAGATAGGAAGATGAAGCAATGCCATTGCAATTAGAATGGAATTTTTTATTTCTCATACAGGATCTTTTATTGATTATAAATGTTTTTACAATGATAAGACAGATTTGTCTTTGTGTGGAATGATTGATCATAGCTTGAAAAAAAATCCTGCTACAGATAGTTTCAGTAAGAAAATGACTATTAGAAAATTGAAGAACTCTATGTGAACTACTCAATCTTAAGTCACTTGACTTCTGTGCATTATCTGATAATATATGTCTCCTAACAAAATTGTTATTTTGAACATACTTTGAGAAAATTAAAGGTTAAATAAATCATAGCTTTTAATTTCTTTATATAGGGTAGTGATTTACTAAAATTCTTTATTTGGATAAAGTTTTAGTTAGAGACTGTCAAACACCCTCAATGTAATATTGCATAGCTAGGAAAAACATCAGCCTTGAGATTGTGCTCAGCAATTCCACAAAAATTGCGTGGCATCAGATATGCCCGTATATGTTAGTAGAATCTTAATTATTCTTCTCAGAGTGACTTACCTAGTTTAAAAACTGAAATAGGAAAATTTTCAAAGAGCTCATTGAATCAAGATATTTTTAAAGATTGTACATAACCAAAAAAAAAAAAAACCATAGAAGTTCCTGAAGAGTTCATTTCAGTAGAAATCAATATTATTTAATTCAGTAAACTCACTCTGAACATCTACCATAGACCGAGCACTGGGATGTGGCATTTATCTAGTGAAGATAGTTTTTGCCCTCACCATGTTTAGTCATATGAGGAAGAGAGATCTGTCAGCTGAAGACAGCAATACAATAAGAGTATTACCACATGATCACGTACTGGGCAGCACCTCTGTGGAATCATTACCTGAAGAGGGGTTAATGGATGTTAGGGGAGAATTGTTCCTGAAAGTGATGTCAGGTTAGTGTGAGATTTTGGCATTTGTAGCCAATTGTCCCTCACTATATGGGAAATATATAGAGAGTTGGTCTTCTTTAACCCCTTCCAAGGTGCCAGTTTATTAATTTATAGTGAATAAAATAACATTCATTTTCTGCCTATTCTTGAGCTACTTGGGTATCAGATCGCAGTTAATCTTATCTGCCAACCTGATGGGAGTAAGAGATTTCTGGAGAGATGACTGGATTATGGTTTGCTGTGCTGGTCAGTTGGTTAGTGTGCTAGTGCTTACCACTGAATGTCTTGTTAGGAGGTGGGGTGCTGCTTGTGCGTGTCCTTGAGCTTGCACCCTGGAGTGTCCATCTCTTGCTGATGCTCATCCCTGTGCCTGCTGCCTGGCCACTGGGAAGTGAGCAGCTTTGCTTCACCATGCCCTTCCACCATGAACTTCCTGCCTTGGAAACATTTGATCGTAGATGGAACTGTGAGCCAGAAATAAATCTCTCCTTTTGGATGTTGCAGTCATCACGTAGTTTGTCCCAGCAATAAGAAAGAGAAAGCTGACTAATACTAAGGAGTCATTGTTAGAAATATGTTATTGATATATCTTGACAAAGCACCATAACTGAAAAAAGAAATCCATCAAAAATCAAATTGCATTTGGAAAGCTTTTATGTGAACATTAGATCAATTAAGTTTGAGTAAGATGAGTAGGATGTTGGCATTATGCAAAGAAATTTAGCAGTGGAAATAACTATTTTAAAAAGTGCATGTGTTCAATGTTCCTTGGCTACAGTAATAGCGAAAGAGTAACATTATATACAAAGTTGAGTAACATTATTACTAACAAAATAATAATTGTTATAATGAATTTCCTGTTATATGGTTTTCTTCACTTTAAAGACAGGGAAGGTGAAGTAGGGAATTACCAGTTCCGTGATATTGAGGAAGTTATTTCAACTCTCTGATTTAACATTGCTAATACTAACTTTGATAATTCTAATGTATGATAGGATTACTAGCACACGTGACTGTATTTCTGGTGCGTAACAAGCACTATGGGAGGCGTGGTAACACTTTCTGGGACTGTCTGTTTCCAACTCTTCTTCCTATTTCTTCTGTTCCAACATTCTGGAACTGAACTTTTGCAGGATTTAAAACCAGATCCTTGTACTGAAAATCCATACTTACTTTAAAGAATTCATACGAAAGAAAAGGGCTAATGAATCAAAGAACAAAGTAGTTCATTAAGAAATCTTGTAAGAGTGAATAATATCACACTAAGGAGTTTTAGATATCGTTTTCCTGTCTTAGAATTTAGTTAAGTATATCTTAATTTGCTTCCTTAACTTATACCTACTTTAGACCTACTTTATTTAATAACAGAGAAAACTGGAAATTTAACCTACATTTTACCATTTGTTGGAGATGTACAAAAATATTCTATGCCAGTTATGATTATGCATGGCTGTAAGAAGCTATTTTGGGACTTATTTCAATTTCCCAGATTCCCTTGTAATGAGACCAGGTGACTCAGTCCGCTTAGCCTGGGCAGTTTCAGCTGTGTGGAGTGAAGGAGCTGTCCATGCTTCTTTATCCCCATTCTCTGCTGAATGTCTTTGCTCTCTTTCTGTTGCTTGTGTTTGTTTATCTATTTGGATTATTAGCATGCCATATTGGTCTATAATTTTTCTCCTCAGTCATTTACTTCTTAGGCAGGAAATTTCTTCATGGTCCTGATATTTTGCTTTTGTTTAAAGAAATTCACAAAATTAAAGGATAGAGAGGGACTTATATGTTTGCAAAAGCTCTCTTCAAACATTGATGAAGAACATTTACCCAATTTTTCCTATAACTGTATGGCAAAGGAGATAGAATTAACCCTAGTGATCAACGTGAGGTACAACAGTACTTGAATTAATCATTTTTTTCTTTTTAAATATAATTATTATGATGTTTTGAAAATTAAGAATGATAATTCCATTTTATTTGTGTGGGTTCAGGATACTAAAGTACTTTGGTAAGATTTATTTCACCAGTAAGATACTATCAGGCTCTTCTAGTTTTTTTTCAGAAAACCTTAAACAACTCATTGAACCTTTGTACTTCAGTTTTCTTACCTGGAAAAAACATGGTTGTTGTGGGGTTTCTAAAAATTAAGGCATCTACAACTTGTAAAACGACACTGTATAGTAAGAACTCACCAGATTATCCACTAAAGGATTTTTATACTGTAGGAAATTTAATACATACCTGTAGATAGAAAAGAGAAAAGAAGAATCACTTGAAGTCTTACCATGTAGAAATGAGGGAGTCACTAACATTTTGAAGTGTTTCAAGTTTATGTATGGTATCTGTATTTTTAATAGAAAATGAATTAAATCTTAGTTTGAATTTCATTTTGCTCTTAAAATAATATATGCATTTTTATAAAATTCTATATTATTATACATTATTAAAATGACAGTAGTCACAGTAAGGTGATAATTATCTAGTGCTCTATAGCTGTACATTAGCTTTTCTTTCTTCTTTTTTCCCTCTACCCTAAACAGTGCCCTGCTGGTATTGCAATAGCTATCACTTCACATATTCCGGACTATTTCTGCATGATTTACAAGGAAGCTCTTTCTAATATCCAATATTTCTTTGTAACTCAAAGCAAAGTGGAAATTGATCTTATTTCAATTGTTTGAGAGATAAGACTCCTAATCTCTTTATACACAGAAAAAAAGTCCTTATCTCTTTTTTATTGTTTTCCTCTCAAAATCTTTTAGTTTTTATTTGAAGTTCTCTAAAATATTATACTGTTCAAAGTGCTGACTATTGATGTCATACAGAGGGATATTTTACTTTGAATTATACACTGTAGTTTTCTGACTGTGACACAATAGCATTGATTCATAGCTAATTAAGCATAATTGTATAAATTAGTCACTTCATGTATTCATAGAATTACATGAATATTTTAAAAACAGGCAATTTAAATGTGTATTATACATATGTGTATTTAAAACGTTCATATTATGCTGCTTGCTATCAACATGCTATGTATGTACTCATGAAAGAAAATTTCATTTAGTATGTCTGCTGTCCTAATAGCATAAAATATAATCACACATACAGTCTCATTTCCTGTATCTCTTCGTGGATGAACTTTCTTAGAGTTAGTTTATTTTTAGTACATGTTTGTAATAATAAAGGTATCTACCATGGGATGTTGGTACAGGTACATGTCACATCTTCCCCTTTCATTTCTCTTTCCTTCCCCTTTCTCCTCTCTGCTTCCATCCTCAGGTGTATTTTCTCATTTTAAATTACAGGAATATGTTAAGTTTAAAAATATTTTAAATATTACTTTTCATTTTGGTTTCCCATTGTTTTGTGTTATTTGGGGACTTTTCAATATAAAATAACCTTGTACTTTGCATTTGCCTCACTCATTTCTTCTTTTCAATATCTGGTTTTTTATATTGAGGTATTTCTTATACATAACAGCTGATTACTTTTATTTATGAGAATTATTTTGTTCTGTAGAGGAGCTTAACAATTTTACCTTTGTGTTTTATTTATATATTCAGGGTTATATTGAAATGTATCTTATTCCCTACTGCACTCTCTATGTTATAGTGTTCCTTTTTGTCAAAATATCATTTTTTTCTTTTTTAAACCATACAGTACATTTTGATTCTACTAGTGTTTGATGTTACTTTTTTAGCATAGTTGAATTAGTGGATTTCATTTTCACTGTTAATAAATAGCACAATCAATAAACACAGGCTCTGTAAAGTTCCTTCACTTAAGCTGATAAATTTAGCATGCTTTTATTTCCTGCCAAACAACACTTCTTATTTCTGGAAATAAGTTTGAGGTTGAAATCTGCTTTGTGTTTTAGTTACATCCAGGAAGCTTTTAAGAAAAATTTTATTATTTTCGCTGTTTTATACAGACACATTCTAAAAACATTATATTCCATTTGCTTATATTTTTAAACTTTAATTCCTCATTTATCTCCGTATTTTTTATTAATTCTTCCTTGTACTTGAAAACTAAATAAAAGAAGTTTTGTTTGAATAATTGCTACCACAGTTACATTTCATACAGATTGGATTCCTAGGTGCCAGCATTCAATGTATTCCAATAGTATTGTCGATTGGAAGGAAATCAGTGTAGGAAAAAAGACAAAGTTAAAAGTTAAAGATCTTCAACAATAGTCAGGTCTAAATTCGTAATACCATTTGGAAAGATAAGATTGATTCTTGGGTAAGATACCTGAAACGTAACAGATTTGGAAGTGAATATCCAAATGAATATCCAACGTCCAAGTGAATATCCAACAATGATTATTGGAATAGTCTCTTCCTCTCCCTTTATACTACTTATCTTCATAAACTAAAAGCTAATTTATCTATTGCACCTTTTAAAAAGGAAATGTGTAATTTTTCCTCTTTACTCTTTTTTTTGTCTTATAATTCTTAGCTTCCTCGATAATATAAAAATATTCTTTGTAATTTCCCCCTATATTCTCCCTAGTATTATCTCTTCACGTTGTTATTTTCTTTTATTAGAATACATTTCATTGTGGATATTTGATGTACATTCACATCAATCTCAGTGCACCTCTTTTGACCCCAGATATGTGGGAGTTTTCCACATCCATTCTCCAGTTCTGTATAGACACCAACTGGGTATACTATAATTTAATACTGACACAATCTGTCTGGAGTATGAGCTTCATATTCCACAAGTTAAGTGCTCAGTCCTATGAGTCTGCCTCTACAGGTGCCAATCAGAAACCCAGACTGTAGTTGATGCCTCAGACCAACAGTCTATGAGTTATTTATTTCAACAAATACCTCCTTAGGTCTAATCATTTGCTACACCGGCTCATAAAATACCAGAAAACTATTTGGTACATTGGTGCTTTATGATAAAAGACACAGCAATGCAACAATACCCAAATGGAAGAGATGCGTAGGCAAGGTATGGGGGATGGGGGAGGAGCTTCTGTGCCTTCTCTGGAAGCCTTGCCCTCCCAGCATGTTCTCAAGTTCAACGGCACAGAAATGCTCTGAGCTCTGTCCTTTCTGGTTTTTGCATTTCTTTTCCTTCACAGTTTGAGGAAGCAGGGCTGCAGGTTCTAACCCACTACTAGCATGGTTGATTCCCTTGCCCACTAGAGTCCATTCTGAGGACCTTCCAGAATTTGTTGTTCATCAACATACAGAAAGACACCATTTCTTTGAAATCCAAGGTTTTAGGAGCTGTGTGCCAGAAAAGATATAAAAACCACATTTTAAAAATCTTATTATATCATAGTATCGCAATGATTGAACAAAATTTTTATTAGTTTATATTATTTGTGTTATATTAATTGTGTTAGTAGGGATTTAACCCAGAGTCTTTCCATTGAAATACATCCTTATGCTTCTTAATTTTTTATATATATACTTTGAGACTGGATCTCACTAAATTGCTAAAGTTCACAGACTGGACTTGAACTTCTGATCAGAGTGTTGGGATTGCAAGGCATGTGCCACCATGTCCAAATACTCTCCTATTTTCCCTTTTCTGTTATGTGTCTTATTTTTTTTACACTTCAGAAACATACCTTCTTTCCAAGTTCATAGCTATCTTAAAGTCCTTAAACTCCTTTCCCTTCCATAGTCATCATCCTGGCAAGGATTTCCTCAAAATATCCTATTTTGTATTAAGCCCCACATTTCCCTACTACTACATTACTTTTATTTCTTTCTTCATATCTCGCATCTGAAGCTATAAGTCTTTAATGTAGAAATTTGAAGCATGTGTGCTTATGGTATTTGTGTGTTAATTAATTTTGTGGTGTCACGATCAAATCTAGGGGCTTGTACATGACAGTCAAGTGCTCAGGTCTATCAGTGATCCAGATCTACAGGTCCATCACACTTAATTAGATAAATTATATATTTATATCATCTCTCCATTAAAGTATGTTTTATGAGGGCAAGGGGCTAAAATATTTAAAATAAATTCAAAAGTAGCTCTAAATCTTTTTCTGGAAAGTTTATATAGATGGAATTCTTTTAAATGATGTGTACATTTAAATCATTATAGTGCTATTTTAGAATATTGCTTACTCAGGAAAAGCTAACTTTTTCAAGGAAAGAAACTACTGTCATTTAGTATTGTCATTATATAACAAGCTTAGCTTGATTATGTGATGGGCATAAGTGTTAAGAATAAAGGTCAAGTTTACATTTCCAACTTTCCCAGGGAAATGAAAGCACTCTCTTTTTTATCCCTTAACCCACATACTAAAACAAACAAACAAACAAAACTGCCCCCCCAAAACCATAAAAACAACAACAAAAAAAACCCCCAAGAGGATCAAGAAATACATGGAGTGGGAAGGGAGGGGAGGAAAAGTAATGAAAAGAGTTAATATGTGTTGTGTACAAGTACCAGTTTCCCATAAGGAATTAAATCTAATGTACCACACCCATGTACTAATAAAATACCAAAAAAGCATTTAAAAAAGAAAAACGTTCTCTCACAACCAATATCAGATATTCACTGCAAGTTGTATAGATGGCTCCGTAGATAATGAATTTGAGCCAGACAAAGGAATTATTTCAAAAAATTATAAAATATCACATGGCTATTTTTGACTATTTTATCTTAAAATCATATTCAGTTTACAGATAACCAGGATTACGCTAAGGAAAGTTAATGATAAAATCCTGCTGAGTATAGTGCAGGAAAGCATTATTTATCATGAAGTAAAATAGCCTCTGCTGTTAAATCTCTGTGTTCCAGAGGTGAAGTGTCATTTGAACTGTTTAAAACTGATGAAAGGAAAAGGCTAAGTTGTCAAGTTTTAAGCTCCATGAAGAAGGAGAGCTGAGCTCTTGGAGAGAATTCCTGAGCTGCACATGTGTTTGAAGTGAGACTTAGAAACAAATCAGAACAATGAAGCCAGCCTAAAGGATTGGATTGTTTAGTCTTGAGCCTGGAAAATTGTGGAGTTAATAATAGTTTTTAAGGGTGAAGTGTTCTTACAAGAGAAAGATAACTAGCTGTTTTCCATCTCTACTGAGTAGAGAACAAGAGCATGGGATTTCACAAATATTTATTGAATATTTCTACTGAGAGCAAAACAGATGGGATGTATAAAGGCTTAGGTCACAATTAAAGAATATCCTCAGTGCAGAATTTAATTCACTGAGAGATTGTAATGTTTGGTTTTTGGAGGTCTTTTAAACAATGTCAATTTTCCCTTTATAGCTGTATCAATAAGTAGTACTGTCAATTGAATTCAGCAAACATTGATTGCTTTCTTAAGGCATCTTCCAGTTTGATGCTTTCAGCATCTGTTAATGAGCAGAGTGATGAGACAATCTTTGTGGAACTAGTCAGCATTTAAGCTATTTAAGATAACGACAATGATCATGTTAATTATGATAATAATTTAGTAAAATCGGTGTAAAGTAAAATTAAACAGTATCAATAATTGCATGCATTCCTGTTTAAGCTGTAAAAAGCTTTAAGACATTTGGGTTATTTGAGTACCCTCTATAGATATTTTCTGAAATAACCTCTATAGATATTTCCTGAATAGAAATAAAAATAAATAATGTTAAAGAGGAAGCCATCTTAAGTTACAGTGTACAATTTTCATTAAAAAATACCTTCGAAACTTAAACCCTTTAAGAAATTTTTACAATTTAACATATCTATTGATAATTTAAATTTATTATACTTATTGATATATTAAATATTGCATTGAGCACTTAATTTTTCTAACAAGGATGACAAGATAGTTATTCAGTTTATCAGGTTGAAATATTTATGTTTAACAACAATATTACTTTATGTATTATGAACGGTCATTAAAAAATAAAATTGAGATATGCTTACTGCCTTCCCTTGTGAAGCTAATTGGCTTCTAAGAATTACATTAACAAGGCATTGCTTATCAAATTTTCCATTAATGGTAAAAATAAAATTTTCCAATAATGAAATTGGATTAATGGTAAAAAGGAGCAACTACATACTAGAAGTTCAAGGCATTTGGTCCAGAAGGGAAAATGTCTATGAAGTCTTTTCTTTGTTTCATTTTAATATTCATACAAAATTTGTCTCTCATATATAATATGGTTTCTATCCATTTATTTAATGCCTAGTATGGATGAGGTATTGATTAAAGCCCTTGGAATACAGTAGTGTACAATACAAAGGAAAATTCCTTCAAATATGGCAGTTTAATTCTAGCTTGATAAAACAAATAAAAAAGTACATATGTACAACATAAAGTATGAGAGATTAGTATGAGATTTATTCATTCTGAAATTAAAATGATACGCTTTTATATGCTCTGAAACAAACTTTTCCCCCTGTTACTCATTGTGGGTAATTGGTGGAATGCTGTTTCAATATTCCCCTCAAGTTTGAGGGAGTAAACTGAGTAACTCTGTCACATATTAATTTCAGCAATGGAGTGATTATTATTCTTTAGCCTTTGAAGCATTTAAGATCACTCTATCCTTTGAGAATCGATGAGCTCAGTTTTTGTTTTTGCTATCTCCAGTGTACATAGAGATAATCTAATAAGAGATGCCTAGAAGTGAGTAAAGGAGGCAGCATAGGCAATATTTCCAGGGTCTTCAGCTGGAAATTCTGGTAAGTATATTTTTTGATGACGAGTTAAGCTACTTGTGGTTTATGATGGTAGGTCAATCTTCTCTTGTCTCCATGATAATCTTATAAAGGGACTGTTTCTGGAAATGATGATTGATACTGCCTCTAATTTCAAACTGATACTGTAATTTTCATCACATGTAAATTATCTGAGACTTGCAATCTACATAATCAACTCTCTTCATTGAAGTTTCAAGTTTGATCCTCACTGTAATGGTCACGTACCATAAATGCACTATTTTCCTTTTAATTTTTTCATGCTCCAACATGTGAGAATAGTTAAATAGGCTAAATTTGAAAATCTTTTCATGTGATCACTAATATAAGTTGATTTAGTTTATTTTAGATTTTTAACCTCTTAAGAGTGCATAATTTTTCCTTCATGGAGAAAAATGCTTGTCTCAGACTTTCCTTCAGTGAAGTTCAGTAGAGAAAATTACCTACATTCATGTGTTTTTCATTAAAATTTTTCTACAGTTACAATAATTGAAAGTTCAAACTTTTCAGAAATTATATTTCAACTGTTTCACAACTCAGATAAACCTATCAAGGGGAAAAAAAGGTGAACTCTTAAGAAGCAAAGTCTGATTGTCTGATTCAAGACATGAGTCCTGGAATTAGAAATTGTCCTAGCCCAGATGTTGGAGAATGTGCTTGTAATTCTGCCTTTCATAGGTTTGGCATCATTCATATACATGAATAAATTATTTTTTCCAATTAGGGGGCTGGGGATATAGCTCAGTGGAATAAGCGCCTGCCTAGCAAGTGCAGGGTCCTGAGTTCGATCCCCAGTACCGCAAAAACAAACAAAAAAAAAAAAGGTTAATCCAATTAAAACAATATTTCAAAAACAGCAGTAAGTGGAAAAGACATATACTTGCAGAAACTGTCACTGATTTTTAAACTTCAAATACATGAGAAGGGACCATGTCATGAAAAATAGTGGAGTCAAACGATGAGCATGGCAAAAATAAGTAAATTTATTGATGTTCATATTTTGTCTCAGAAATATATGGAATTTAGTTAACTTCCATTCTCAAAATATTTCTCATATGTATTAAGATATGTTAAATTTGATGAATGCTTGAATTCTTTTTGGCCCAAAGCAGATTCAAATGCTAAAATATTATAGTATTGGGTTCAAAACTATTAATATTCAGTAGTCAAATGAGAAGAGTTCTTGTGTTTGATATGCTTTTAAAAATATTTGAGGATTTTCAGTATTTTCTTTCTGTTTACAAAATTATGCCTTTTAATGCTATAAAATTTCCTATAAGATTCAATTTAGCTACATTGTATAGTATATCATTTTGTGTTGCTGTTGCTAATATTCTTTTAAAACAAAAACTATGAAGAAAATTAACGTGGAAGAATTTACTGCAGACAAATCAAAAGGAAATAATTGCTTGGAAATTTTTATGTTTATAATGTAAGTGAACAAAAATTGGCAAGGGATATAAAAATCAGTATTTAAAAGAGAAAATATTTATCACAAATAAACACTTTAATAGATGTTCAACCTAATTAGTAATCAGGAATTGTGAATGGAATTTCAGTCTCAAATCAGTATGCCTGGGAAATTCATAATATCCAGTTCTAGCCAAGTTTCAGGCAATTGAATGTTTTCATATATTACTAGTGAGTTACATATTACTATGAACTGTTAGTGAATTTTCTAGTAATGTATATTAAAATGAAAAAGTCTTAATATTTTCATTATGAAGAATTTATACCACATTATTGTTACCACCCCATGAGTGCAAATGTATACAAGGACTGATTGATATATAGAATAGACATTTATATTAAAATATTGATAAGCCTGACAATTGCCATTGATCTCCCTCAGAGTACCCCTCCTCTTCTGTGATTGCACTTACCCACCTTTCTTGCCACTTTTTGAATTAATTTGGAAAGTATTCTTTCCTCAGTGTCTTTATGAGATGTCATTTTAGGGCTAGGGATATAGCTCAGTGTAATATGTGCTTGCCTAGCAAGCGCAGGGTCCTGAGTTCGATCCCCAGTACCACCAAAAAAAAAAAAAAAAAAATTAGATGTGATTTTAAAAGCAATGCAGTGAATGTGGCTACTAAGTGACCTACCGTGAAGAGGCACATGAAAGCACTGTAGCTTGTTGTCAGCTGCCTTATTCACTGATCTGGTACCATGCAGCTCCTGCCCAAACTAATCATAAACATTTGTAATCCACTTAGGGCACTAAGATAGCCCTGGTAGCTCAGCTAAGGAAGACTTCAGAAACTGCTCCAGAAAGTGACAAGTAGAGTGAGATATGTGTTTTAGCTAATTGCAATGTGTCTTTCACTGTAATAATTCTTTAAATTATGAATTTACCTTATTATTTGATCATTCTATATTATAGCATTATTCAGAACAAATGGTGGAGAAAAATAATTGTATTTCTACTATTAACAAGATTACTAAATAGGATATAGACTTTAATTTTCTTTTGGAATTTTGAAGATACCTTCATTTATTCATATTATGTAGAAAAAATTGCCAATTTTTAACAAAGCAAACCCCTTTGAAAATCACACACACACACACACACACACACACACGCAGAAAGCTACAATATATTTGTGCTCACCTGTCATCCCAGCACTCTGGGAGATGGAGGGAGAAGGATCATAAATTCAAGAACCCAGCTTGAGTAATTTCATGATTTAATGTGGCTCTGTTACAAAATTAAAAACAAAACAAAACAAAACAAAATTTAGCCATTTATGGTAGTGCACAACTGTAATCCCAGCACTCAGGAGGCTGAGGCAGGAGGATTGTTGTGAATTTGAGGCCAGCCTCAGCTACAAAGTGAGCTTAAGGCCAGCCTGAACTGAATAGTGAGACCCATCTCAAGACAAAAGACAAAAAAAGGATTAAAAGGTGAAAAAGACAAAAAAAAAAAATGATTAAAAGGTGGGATGTATATTGGTGTGAAGATCCTAGTTCAATACCCAGTACCACAAAAAAAGAAAGAAAAAACAAATACCTTCCCCTCAAAAAAAAAAAAAAACTGTCTGTGAGCACATGGAAAATTCTAGAGGAAGATTGTAATTACAGTTAAATCCCTAGCTCAGAGGAATTAAATATTCAAGGAAATATATGTAGAGGAAATTATTAATTTCTATATAACTGTATATTTCCTTTTTTAAGGGTATGTATTTTATAAATGAAAATCTAAGTAGTAAAGTATGGTGATAAAACATTTAAAGATATCTATCCCTGGGTAGTATTCAGACTCTTCAGCTTGTTTTTATATTGAAGAATATAAGAGAATACTGAGAGGAAGGAGGCTTAATCCCCTGTCAATTACTGAAATGATTTTAAGAAGATTATTGCGAAGAGATGTTGATGTATTTTGTAGGGGAAAGTTTTGTTTGTTTGACTAAATGAGGAAGAAAACCTGGCTTCCACGTGGGCAAACTTATTTTTCAGAAAATTAATTCACGAGGCTCTCCTAACACCATGATTCTAGCTTTGTGTTCCTGATGCTCACTTCATCTTGCACCTTTCCTGGGACTGCGGTTTATGCTAGCTGCAGTCATAATGCTCGTGGTCGCTGTTTCCCAGTTGTTTTACCCAGACATTTTTCTGCTTTGAGGAACACAGTAGTTAGGGTATGTGGTTAGTATTCACAGAAGCATGTGAGCACGTGCCTTCCAAATACCTTTTGTAAAGCTACTGTATCAGGAAGATCTGCCATTTTTCATTCACTTATAGTATTAAACTCAGCCACATACACTTATTTTAATATCCAGAGAGTTTTATATACTACATCAGAGTTTTTAAGAACTAGAATTTTTGTCTTTGCTAATTTTAAATATCATGAGAAACATATGAAACAGAATACTTCCTAGTGTAGCTAACGGAACACAAAGATCACTAAAATTGTTTTTATCATGATTATACAACTCAAGTCAAAATTCTAACTTTCATCTAATCTTTTTTACTAGAGCAAAATGAAAGCACACTTTTAATTTGTTATTGGACAAAAGGGGGAGAGTTTATTTTATTCACTTCTTATTATATTAAGAGATGCTGAGTCATTTGGTATATATTCAAGACACCTGTGCTTCATGTGTCTCTGTTATTGAAGTTAAAATAAAGTATGTCTTAGCATTCTATTCATGTCATTACTGCTGTTTGCCTAGCATCTGCTATGTTAGATTGTTGCCTAATTAATATTTTCAAAAATTATTATCACAATTACGTGCTTTGGTCTTTAGGACGGAGGTTCATGAAAACTTAGTTATGCCTTCCATATTGATCTACTTATTGCTGATGCTTAAAAGTTTGGAACTGATAATTACTTATTATTCTGGGAAATATGAATTATTCAATCAGTTCCAAACTTTTGAAATAACTGTCTGGTGTTTTGGAAACCAGAAACAAAAATTATAATAGGAGTTTAGACTATAATATATTGCTGCAAGGATAATTATTAAGGGAAAACACAGCTGACATTTTCTGATTTATGCACACAATCAGAGATGGAGTCCAAGGACTGTGACATAATTATATTCATGCTAACAATTTTTGTAGATCTCTTGACAGAATTTTAGCTAATTTAAAAATGCCTTCTGAAAATTAGCACTTAAAATTGTTGGGGAAAATAGCACAATTTATTAGCAAGGGTATAATTGTAAACCTTCTAAATACTCATTGTGAATATCATTTAGACAGTAACTCCTGCTTTATCAGCTGGTATGTAAGACACAAGTTTATGGAGTCGTGAAACAGCAAAGAGTGGGATCTAATTAAAGAAGATTACATGCCAAAGAACAATTATTAAAAAACAGACTAATAGACAATTGTTGTGAATTTAGAAGTTCTCTATCAAATTCTTGTTTTGATACAAACTCATGTAAGTAGCTGTCAAGTAAAAGCCTTTATTCTTCTAAACTGAAGATATTAGAAGACTTTCCCTTTTGTGATTTAAAAATGATTGCTGTTCTGAATTTTAATTTACCACAAGAACTTAAATGGGACTCTTAACTTTGTCGCATGTATATAAAATGCACATGTGTTTTTAATGATAAGTGATTAGCTATTTTAGGTTGTATGGTTTGATATCTAGTATGTTCTGTAATTTTATAAGAAAGTGTAATATTTTTCCTTTGAAAATAAAGTCAGTTTATTAATTACAATACTGTCTATTGAGATTGATGTTTAGATGATTTGCATGTTTTTACTGGTAATGTACTTTTAAAATTCATGATGCATTAATAATTGTTAATTTTCAGAAGCAAACCTACTAAACTCCTCCTTTTTGTTTGGACTGACACACTTTGTTGTGATCTCAAGGGTTTTATTTCAGACATAAGACGGGAGATTGTTTAAAATGCTACATATCCATGTTTTAATTATTTTTTTAGAAGAGAATTTAAAATTTTTTTTAATATTAAAGAAAAATTATGTTCATGTCTGTGAGTTCATCTGGTGTCTAACACCCACCGTGTCTGTAGCAGACACCCTCTGTGTGGTGTTGCTACTGAATATCATGTATTGCATTATACAACCTTCTGATCCAAGTACACTTTTATAGGATTTGAGCAAATTAAACATACATTAAAAATTAATTATAAACCAACAATAATGTGTTTCTATGGCATTAGTAAATGCATAACCAAATGTTAGATTCATAAATGAGATATTTGTTTAACATAAGTAATACTCCTAAAATATACCCTCATAGGAAAATTTAACCATTCAAAATTCTTTTTGAAATGTAGAGAGAGACCACTGATACCAGAATGGTGAGAGATGACTGGACCTGCCCTGGGCTCTCAGTCCTGATCCCCAGGTTTTCCTTATTTGCCTAGACACTGCTTACTCTGTAGTAGGAATTGTCGACTGCTTCAGAGCACCCCCGATCTGTAAGGACAAGGGTATATTTTTAGTTTGAATCATGAAGATGATGTCTGAGTTCTGACTCTGGTAAGGTAAAGATCTGAGAAAGCAAATGTGTATCTGTAGTTCCTGTGTTAATACTTAACTTGTGAGAATACGCTTTCCCATGACAAAGGTAAATAAGTGGTGATCATGGCCTTTGTGGTCATTTTAATGTGGAATGCTAAGAGCTGACATCAGTCACTGTTTCTATATGATAATACACCAGCCAGGATATGAAGTGCTAAGGACAGTGAATTACAATTAAGAAAATTAATGTAAAGTCCTCTTTGGTAGAAAGTACTTTTACATGAGTTCATAAATATGTCATACATGAAGACTTTTGCTTTGAGATTCTTCTGATCTGGTTTTGATCTGTTGGTGATTGAAAAATGGAGTCTGTTTAAATTTAAAACAATTATTAAAGTAAAAGGCACATTGATATTCTCCCTGTTACTCCTCTTTCCTTTATGCACATTTATTCCATTGTTTTGCCTCTTTCTGAAGCAGTTTTGAAGTCCTCTTTCCCAAGTGTCATTAGTTTCACAGTCTTTGAGGGTTCAGTGTTCTGAATGGATTCAAAACATTTACCTTTCATGGTATTTTTGACTTTAACAGAGAGCCAGAGCTGCGTGATTCCACGTGTGGAGAATAGTGTGGGTGAACACACGCCATAAGATGGTTGTAAGCCTGACTTACCACTGCTTGTTGCTTGGCAGCCTTCACTGTGCTTTTGATTACACCTTGTGGAGACACAAAAGAGGACTTTCTTGACTTCTCGAGAAAGTGGCAAGAGTGATGGGTATGTTTCCAGTGAGGGGGAGTTTTCTGAGGGTTAATGGCACTGTGTCTTTCACTGTAATAAATTTCTTAGAAGTTTAAATGTTCACCATGTACACTGATCACACCTCCTATCTAGGCTCAAAACCTCCACCAAAAGTTTTTGGAGGCTAATGAAGTCCCTTAATTCATTTGGAGTTCAAGGCAAGGAACTGGTCTCAGGGCACTAATACCATAGCCCCACCCACGCCAGATAAAGACATATTTATTTAAATGTTAAGTGTATGAACACAGTAGGTTAGGAGAACATAGAGTGGCTACACTTCTATGCCTTCTGTCTGTCCTTCCAGGTCCCACTGCAGTTTGGAGCATGGTCAAGTGAATTTGGCCTTTCGGTATCTGGTACCCACATTCTCTCTCTCTCTCTCTCTTTCCTCTTTAATGAGTATTATATGGCTGAAATGGAACAAGTGCTGGAAATGCAGTGAGAATATACCTAAAGCCTTAAGAAATGATGCAGAAGTAGATTATAAATTAAAATATTTCACCTTTTCTCCCATTTTTATTTTGTTTTTCTTGGTATTGGGAATTGAACTCAGGACCTTGCACTTGCCAGGCAGGTGCTTGTGTCACTGAGCTATGTCCCCAGCCTCCAATTTTTATTCTTAGTGTGTAGAATAAACACTCTTGGCATGGCAGTTTCTGGGTGATACTTACCTTTTCTGTTGGCAGTCTGTGAACATTGTGTTGGAGTCTTTGTCTTCATATACTACATGTGATATGCAAATAATTATATTTTTTATGCATCAGAAAGAGCATCTGATGATTTGTGATTTGTTAGAAAAATTACCTAACAAGTAACAAGTTTGACATATTCAAACAGTAGAGCCAGATTTGTTTAAAATGTCCATCAGGAGGGACAGGAGGGAAAAAAGGTGAAATATTCTAATTCATTGTCTAGTTGTGCATCATTTACTCAAGGCTTTAGGTATATTCTCACTGCATTTCCAGAACTCTTGTCAGCCATATAATACGCAATAAGAGGAGAGAGAGAGAGAGAGAGAGAGAGAGAGAGAGAGAGAGAGAGAGAGGGGGGGGGGGGGGGGGGGGGGGGAGGGAGACAGGGAGAGAAAAATGTGGGTACCAGATACCAAAAGGCCAAATTCACCTGACCATGCTCCAAACTGCAATGGGGCCTGGAAGGACAGACAGAGAAGCCATAGAAGTGTAGCCACCCTATGTTCTCCTAACCTACTGTGTTCATACACTTAACATTTATCTTTAGAATCCTAGGAGCAGATGATTTATAGAATTGAAGGGTAGTATCTATCTGAGTCAAAGAGTATCACTGCTAATGATCTCTGTGTAATGTAAGACTACTTTAGAAATTCCTTTTTGAAGCAGACATTTATAAAATCCTCTGATTTCTTTTTATTAGAATATGTGCTCACCTAAGAGCATTGTATTTTCACTTGCCAGTCTATATTGAGTTTTCTGAGAGGTAAATTTCACTGATAATGTCATCAGGATAGTCTGGTACATATAATATTTTCACATATTGAATGAATGCAATTTGTATTCTAGTTTTATGCCTCTGTTTTTAATAATTTGGTTAATATGAGATAGTACAAAAGGCAGGGTGTTTGTCATTCAGTTGACAAAATTAACTGTGATAGATTTCAGGATAGAAGAAGAAAACTTTGATCTAGTTGTCAAGATGGGCGACAGTAGAGGATGTCTTATGGGTAGGACTGGTTGTTCTGTTCATGGACTTCGTTTGCATTTTTAAATTTGCATTTTAGAATTTTTTGCATCTGATTATGTTTGAGATCATGAGATATATATGAAAGCTCCTAGAAGGTGAATTCTAGAAATCTTTGATTCTTAATTATTATAGAGACATATTTTGGGAAATGAAAGAAACAATGTCTTGCTTACTGAAAACTTAAAATCAAGATTTTAAAAAATACTGTAAAGTGTAATATGTTGTTAAGTATAACAAATGTTATAACAGTAGTAAAGTCAGGCAAGAGAGTAGAGAGTAACAGTGGGTTTGTTTTAGACACAGTGGTCAAGGGAGATACTTCCAAAGAAGTGACCTTGAATTAGAGACCTGAATATTTAAGGGAAGGATATCTCAAGTAAAAAGAATAGCATGTGCAAAAAGGCCCAGTGGAGAAAGGCTACTTTTGTGTCCAAGGAGCAGCAAGGAGGCATTTTGACTTAGACAAGTTAAGAATAAGAAGCCTGATAAAAAAATGAGATTATCAGATCTGACAGAACATGAAGGTGAACAACATTTCCTGAAATGGTTTGTCCTTATTTAAATTGTGTTTTGAAAGCCTTTCCAATTGTCAAGATTAAGAGAATGAGTATATAATAGTGGTTACCAAAAATAAATATCAAGCTTTGCACAGTGATTTGTGGAAAGCCATCATACCTGACCATAGAACTCTTCAAAATGTATGTTAAAATAATGATATTGTGTTTCATTTGACTATTGTGTAAATCGTGTGAGACTCAATCAAAAGTAGCACTGAATTATTTGGACAAGTATATTATAACTTTGAATAAGACATTAAAATTAAAAAGTAAATGCTTAATTTTGAATTTTATTGCCTTTCCATAGATGCATGTGAGTGATCAGCTGGAGGATTCTGTTGCAGAACTGTCATTAGTTTTGTTCACCTCCAGAGAGGACTAAAATGCTCCTTGATACTTACAATGTATGGGTGTTAAAAACTTTAGATATTTCAGGCATAACTGAAATATCTTTTTATTTAGACTATGAACCTATAGTAGAGATTTATTCTAACCTTTAAAATGTATAATGTTTAGACAGTACTTTCTTCTTTAGGGTAATTTTTACATACATTATCACATTTAATTTAATCCTCAACAGTGACACTGTGAAGTGGATATTACTGATATCACCTTCATTGATATTCCCATTTTATGAGGATATAGTCACAGGTTGATGTATTAACAGTTTTCTCAAGCATACATAAGCAATTTAGTTTCAAGGTTGCAAATCAAAAATCATTTCTTGTTTCTACAGGTTTGACAACCCTTACTGCATTACACTGCATTTCACTGCAACACATATAAGAATCTCCTAGACAGGACCCGAGTGTACACTGGCCACTATTAGTGAAATTACATTAGCTAAATATGATTACCCCTTAATGTTCCCTGAAAGGTTTAAACTAGTTAAGACACACTGAAGGGAAAAGTAATTATCTACTGAAATATGAATCTCTTGATTAGAAATCAAGATTGGAAATCATAACTTGACATTAGTATGTTTATCTGAAATTTTAAAAAGGCAGAATATGGTAATTATGTCTTACTTGGGATGTGCTCAAAAACTTCAGTGAGGCTAGTTTTGAGGCTTACTTGTTGAGTGCAAAAATTAAGATAGAACATTTCTCTGGAAAAGTAATCTTACCTAAATGACTCATTCATAAAGAAATCCAGAGCTTAAGAAATTCTAACTATATGAGAAATGTATGCACTTGAGTTATCTTTTTCTGGTTTACTTTACAGTATAGTATTAGGAAAAGCACTATATTAAACCATGTTAAAGTACCTTACAGTTGTGGAAGTGGATTTGGAGTGTGCCATTTTATGTAAATTTCATATTTTTTCATATTTTAAAATATGAAACATTTCCCGCATAAGACTGGTTGCCTCTTTTGGTGATAATTCCCCAAAGCTTGTTCAAAATATAATTTGCGGCAGGCTACTAGCCATCTTAGATTTGTACATATCATTAATGTATCACAATGATTCTCCTTTTCCTCATAGCATGTGAGGCACTCTCATCTTACAGCAGTGCCTTATTGAACTGAATTATTTCCTTAATAGAGCATTGTTGTTAAAATCATGGCATCCTGTGTGACTAGGACAGTATCTGGCACCTATTACATTCCATTTGTTTTTAATTTATTTTAAAAGTAAAAGAAGGAAAACATATTAACAAACAGACATCCATTTACAAAATATCATAAGAATGATACAAACAATACTGAATTACAGGCATAGTGGTAGGAAATTAACAGTGGTGGTTGTATTACATATTGATATCTTCACAGTGGTTTCTCAGGAAAACAAATAGAGACATGCAAGATTGGTCGAATAATTAATCATTAACTGTTCCTTTCAGTATAGCAATAGAAGTCAGTAGTACAACCATGTTAGCTATCCTGTGTATACATACATACATAATTTCTCCTACTTTCTTTTTTCTTTTCCTTCATCTCAGTTGCTCTTCACTTTTGGACAGTTTTTTTTTTTCTTTTAGAATGTCTATTGTATTCCCTAATTTTTATTCACTCTTTCAGGTTCTTACACTAGTGAGATAATACATTGCTTACATGTGCAGGTCTGGTTTATTTCACTTCTAAGTATGATCTCTAGTTGTGACCATTTACCTGTAAAAGCCTTGAGTTTATTTTTCTTTATAGCTGAGTAATATTCCATTATATAAAAGTGCCACAATTTTTTTATCCATTCCTCAGTGGATGGACATTTGGGTTGCTTCTACAATTTAGCAATTACAAATTGTGCTGCTATAAACATGAGTGCACATATATATTGCTGTGATAATGATTTCAGGTCTTATGGGAAAATACCCAGAAGGGGGATAGCTGGGTTGAATGGGACCTCTAGACCTAGTTTGCTGAGGAACCTCCAAACTGATGTCCACAGTGGTTTAACCAGTCTGCATTCCCACCAGCAGTGGAGAAGAGTTCCTATTTCTTCACAGCCTTGCCAGCATCTGTTATTGGTTGATTTCTTAATGATAGCTATGCTTATTGGGGTGAGATGAAATCTTAATGTTTTAATTTGCATTTCTCAAATGACTAATGATGTCAAACATTTCTCATGTATTATTTTGCCATTTGTATTTCCTTATTTGAGAAATGTGTATTCATCTCAGATGCCCATTTTTGGATTTGGTCTTTAAATTTGGGAGTGCTGATGTTTTTTAATTCTTTATATATTCTATTCTAGATAGAAGACCTTTGTCCGAGGGATAGTCTGCTAAAATTTTTTCCCAATTTGTGGGTTTTCTTTTCATTCTGCTGGAGATTTCTTTAGATGTACAGAAAATTTTAAGTAGGATGAGATCCCAGTTGTTGAGTCTTTTAAGTGTTTCCCTCGAGGTTTCATTTTTGTTCATGAACTACCCGCCTACCCCTGTGTCCTCAAGATTTTTATCTACTTTCTCTTCCAATAGATTTAGTGTTTCTGTTTTGATATTGAGATCTGTGATCCATTTTGATTTGAGTTTGATGCATGGTGATAGATTTGGGTTTATTTTTAGTTTTTGGCAAATGGCAAGTCAATTTTCTCAACACCATTTATTAAAGAGGCTATCTTTCACTCAGTGAGTTTGTTTGGCCCCTTTGTAAAAGATTAGGTGACTGAGTGTGTTTGTATTTGTGGCTGTTTCTTCCAGTCTGTTTCGTTGATTCTCTGGTCTGTTTTTTAGCCAGTACCAGGATGATTTTATTACAGTAGGTTTGTAGTATAATTTCAGGTCAGGGATTGTGATTCCACCTGACATGTCTTTGTTGCTTAGGATTGCTTTTGCTCTTCTGGGTGTCTTCTTCCAGATGAATTTAAGGAATGTTTTCTCTAGATCTGTGAGATATGCTAATGGTATTTTAATGGGAATTGCATTGAATTTGTACAACAATTTTGGCAGTATGGCCATTTTCACAATGTTAGTTCTTCCTATTCATGAGCAAGTAATATTTTTCCATTTATTGAAATTGACTTTGATCTCTTTTTTTCAGAGTACTTTAGTTTTCAATGAATAGATCTTTTACTTCTTTTGTTAGATTGATTCCTAAGTATTTATATTTCTTGGTTGCTATTGTGAAAGGTATGGTTTCCTTAAATTCTCTCTCAAACTGTTTATTGTTTGTGTATAGGGATGCTATGGATTTTTGAGTGTTGACTTTATATCCTGCTCCACTGCTGAATGTGTTGATTAATTCAAGGAGTCTTCTTGTGGAGTTTCTGGGGTCTTCCATGTAAAATATCATGTCATCTGCAAATAGTGATAATTTTACTTCTTCCTTTCCTATCCTTATTCCTTTTATTTCTCTCTCTTGTCTAATTGCTCTGGCTAATGCTTCCAGATCTGTGTTGAATAGGAGTGGTGACAGTGGACATCCTTGTCTTGTTCATGATTTTAAAGTAAAAGCTTTCAGTTTTTGTCTGTTTACTATGATATTGGCTGTTGATTTGTCATAGATGGCATTGATCAGATTGAGGTAAAAACCATCTCTTCCTATATGCTGTAGCGTTTTTATCATGAATGCATGTTGGACTTGTTGAAAGATTTTTCTGCATCTATTGAGATGATCATGTGGTTTTTGTCTTTGACTCTATTGATATGGTGTATAACATTTATTGATTTGCAAATAATGAACCAACCCTGCATTCCTGGAATGAATCCAACTTGGTCATAGTGTATGATTGTCTTGATGATTTTCTGCATCCTATTTGCTAGTATTTTATTGGGTATCTTTGCATCTGTGTTCTTTAGGGAGATTGGTGTGTAGTTCTCTTTCTTGGTTGAGTATCTCTGGTTTTGGTATCACTATAATACTTGCTTCCAGACATGAGTTAGTGAGAATTGCTTCATTTTCAATTACATTGAAGAGTTTAGAGAGTGTTGATGTTAAATCTTCTCTGAGTTTCTTGTTAAATTCTGCTGTGAATCCATCAGTGCCTGAGCTTTTCTTTGTCAGTAGTTTTTAAATCACATTTTCAATCTCATTAATTGATATTGGGTTGCTCAGGATTTTTATATCTTCTTGATTCAACTTTGGTAATTCATACATATCTATGAATCTGTCTATTTCTTCTGAGTTTTCTATCCTATTGGAGTAAAGATTTTCAAGGTAGGTATTAATGATCTTTTGAATTTCTGGTGATTTCATTGTTTACATTCCTTATTGCGTGAATTGGAGCTTTTCCTTTCTTTTTTTGGTAAGGTTGGCTAAAGGTTTATCAATTTTGTTTAGACTTTCAAAGAACCAAATCTTTGATTCATTTATTTTTTTGTAGTGTTTCTTTGTCTCATTTGCCTTAATTTCTTACCCAGTCTTTACATTTTATTCCCTTCTTTGGGCTTTGGGCTTAACTAGTTCTTCTTTTTCTAGAAGTTTGAGGTTCAGCGTTAGGCTATTTATTTGTTGCCTTTCTGTTTTTCTTTTGTGTGAGTTCAATGCTATAAATTTCCCTTCTGGGACTGGTTTCATTATGTCCCACAAATTCCAGTAAGTTGTATCTACATTTTCATTTGTTTATAGGTATTTTTAAATTTCTACTTCAATTTCTTTTGTGACCCATTGGTTGTTCAGGAGGTTTTTGTTGAATTTCCAAGTGTTTGTTGTTTCCAAGTGTTTGTGGAAGTTTTGGAGTTTCTTTTGTCATCAGTTTCCAATTTCATTGCACTCTGGTCAGATAATATACATGGGATAATTTCAATTCTTTTGCATTTAGGTAGGTATGCTCTATGGGCGAGAGTGTGGTCTTTTTTAGATAAAGTCCCATATGCAGCTGAGAAAAATGTGTATTCTGATGTTGTGGGGTGGGACACTCTGTATACATCTACTAAGTCCATCTGTTCACAGATTTGTTTGGTTTCTTTGCTGATTTTTTTGTACTGTTGACTTATCTCTGTGTCAAAGGTTATTGAGGTCCCCTGTTACAATAGAGTTGTTAATTATTTAGGTTTTGATGTGTGTTAAAATTTGTCTTATATAGTTTGGTGCTGTGATATTTGGTGCCTACATGTTTATGATTATTATTATCTTCTTCTTGCAGTTTTCCCCTAATAGGTATATAGTGACGTTCTTCATCTCTCTGGATTGTTCTCAGTTTGAAGTTTACATTGTCTGCAAGCATAATAGCAACACCTGCTTTTTTCTGGGTTCCTGTTGCATAGAGAATTGTTTTTCACCCTTTGATGTTTAGTTCATGGATTTCCTTTTGGGTAAAATGTGCTTCCTCTATACAGCATATTGTTGATTTTGTTTGTTAATCCACTCTGCCAGTCTGTTTCTTTTAACTGGTGAATTGACACCATTTACATTTATGGTCATAACTGATAAGTGTTGGCTTATTATTGTCATGCTATTTACTTGTTGGTTTCCTGCTTTTTCTACCTTGCTGTGCTTGAGAATCCTTTCTATTGTTGTTCTTGAAATTGTGGTAATTTTTTCTCTGTCTAGAATTTCTTGTAGTACTCTTTATAAGGACAGTTTGGCACTCATGAGGTTCATCAGTTTTTCTTTTTTGTGGAAATATTTTATTTGTTTGTTAACCTTTAAGGATAGTTTGGCAGAATACATCAATCTTGGTTGGAAGCTGTTTTGTGTCAGGATCTGCAGTACTTTGCTCCAAGCTCTTCTCGGTTGGATGGTTTGTGTTGAGAAGTTTGCTGTGATTATGATGGGCTCCTTTTTAGGTGATCTGTTTCTTTTCTTTAGCAGCTTTTAATATTCTGTTCTTTTGCTGGAGATCTGCGATCTTGATTATTGTATGTCTGGGAGTGGTTTTATTTTAGTTATGCTTAGTTGGAGTTCTATATGCTTCACTTACCTGTATACCATTCTGTTTCCATGCTTGGGAAATTTTCTGCTAGTATTTTGGAAAATATTATTTTTATGTTTCTTATGTTGCCTCTTGCTGTTTTGTTGACTCCTATTAGTCTTACGTTATTTGTCTTTGCCTCATCTTGCAGCTGTTGAATTGATTTTTCATGGTTTCTTGTTGATTTTAGGAGGTCATTTCTTTGACGATCACTAGCTGCCATGCTGTCTTCAAGATCTCAAATTCTATCTTTGGCTTCATTCAATTGGTTTTTCCAGGTTTCTGTGGAAGTTTTGATTTCCTGGATATCTCTTTGAATCTGTTTCATGCATTCTGGTTCAATTCTATATTGTTTGTTCAACTTTTCTATCAGTTGCCTATGTTCATCTATTTTTTATATATTTCTTCTTCAGATGTGTTCAGCAAATCTTTCATTATTATTGTCATTTCATTTTTTGCCTCAGATATTATTTCTGATCTGATGTCGTCTATGGCCTAATGGAGTTGTTTCTTTGCTTCCATTGCAATCATTTCAGCAATTTCAGGTATGTGTTTACCCAGTTCTCCTGTACCCATTTCTCCTGGACTTGTTCTGAGTAGGATGATATTCTGAGGCTGTGTTTTAGTCCTTCATCTTGTCATGTCTGATGCTGGAGGCAGAACATTCAGTCTTTCTCTTCCCTGGCAGTGCTGCAAAGGTCATTATTGTCCCTAGTTTTCCTCGTGGTCAGCCTTGCCCCTAAGGTCCATTGAGATGTGCTGCTTAGTCTGGGGTCTTCCAGCAGGTGGTGAAGTGTAGCTACTTCTCCCGGGTCGCAAACATGACCTATGATGTCAGTTAATGGCAGACTCTCTGATCCAGTGTCCCCTTTCAGCTCCAAGCACGAGTATGCCCTAAAAGCTGCTGAACTGGTAGCACAAGCACGGACCAGTGTTCCTATGTCCCCAGGCAGTTCACTGCACAGGCAGAGCTGTGATATGAATCACAGGGTAACAGTTCATGAACCACCAGATTCCATGATTCCAGGCAGCTCAGGGCATGCACAGGCATCAGACGTGGACTGCACTGGTGATGATCATGAACCACCTGTTTCTGTGACTTCCAGGAGGTCAGGGCCTGTGCACAAAGCCCAGATGCAAGCCACGGTGACAGCAGTTGGTGGACCACCTGCTCTAGTACCTCAGGCAGTGCAGGACATGCACAGGAAGGGCCTAAATGTGAATTCTTGTATTAGCAGTTCATGGGCCTTCCAATTCAGAATCTCCTGTCTGCCCCGGGGGCATGTAGGGCAGAGACTCCTACATTCTAAATAAATATTCAATGGATGATTAAGTGAATGACTGGCTTTCACTTACAGTTTTGCAGCAGGGTTTTTAACAGCATATATTCATTTATATTTATATTATTTATATTAAAATTTATTTTTATATTTGATGGTGCCAGTCATTCAACCTTTGCACTAAGCTACATTCCAAGCCCTTTTGTTATTTTTTATTTTGAGACAGAGTCTTGCTAAGTGTCTATACGTTGGCAGCCTGGGCTCACACTTCAGGTCCTCAGCCTCTCAGAGAAGTGGGATTTCAGGCACAGCATTGAGTGTCAGGAAACAGAGTTGGCTAAGTTGTGTAAGGAGGGAGCTCGTGGGAAAGGCTGATAAGGCTGTAGCTAGTCCAAATTCTCTGGTGTTAGTTCCCTGTTATTTTTCATTTGGAGAGTTTTAAATCATTTCAAAGACATATTTAGAGGTGAAAACCTCAGATGTTATGCAACAGCAGAATGAATTCCTTCTTTGTATTCTCTGTAGATTGTGAGCAAGTTGAGTTCTTCTCTTATCTTTGCATCCCTGTTGTGTATTGTGCTGTCTCACATAATAGACATTAATGACTTTTTCCCTTCAAATGAAAGTCTAATTGACTTGAGCTTTGTTACTTAGAAATTCTGAGGCTAAAGGCTGTGAGGCTAAATGTTGTAATTTATGAAATGTGTTTTTATATAAATTTTATACTCAGTATATGCAGTATAGCTCCTTGTGAAGATTTTATAAAAGATATGTAAACCCATGGAAATAAAGTCCTATGAAAGTTTCAGTGAGTTTCTTTCATTAATAAAATTAGCTAGCTTTTCTTTTTTGGTTCTTTCTATACCCATCCAGCATTGAATCAGTAAATGTTTGATTGAATTTTGTTTGATGGAGTTTAGCAAGGACAACACAGTGATCTTACTTAAATTTCTCAGCAGTGAGATTTCTTTGTATGATATTGTCTCACATGTATCGGTTAGTATTCTACTCATTTGTTTTACTAGTTTTATCTAATCTTAACACAGATGAGATATAAACACTTTCAAAATCTATTACAGTTGAAATTTTAGATCTTTTCTCAACCTATGGGGATTGAGTTGGCAGGAGGCCACAAAAACCAGTTCTTTTACATGCTTAGTTTCCAGTTTCTAGTTTAATTGCCGCCAAAATCTGAACACTTGGGAATGTAATTGCTCATTATATTTGTCATGGTAGTGTCACAGACCCAAATAAAGACTATAGCATGCAAAATATTTATGGGTATTAATTTGACTTGAACATGTGTACATTGGATTCCTTATTAGAAATTTCTATATTTCAAATATGGCTTATCCAGACAGAAATAAGGTGGAATACTGCAAATCTTATGCCTCACTTGACTCCACTGATAAATTATTATTCATCCAGTCCAGTGTCTAAAGGTAACAATGCCTAGATGAGGTCCTCTTCTGAATTTTTTAATAGTCACTTTATGTAGTTTACTCTTTAGAAGCATGGCCCTTCGGGGCTTGAGTCTGGCTGTCAGGTTAAACTAGTTGGGTGCAAATCCCTGCTTTATCCCTCACTCGGTCCATGATGTTGGGAAAAGTATCTAGATCTCTTTGTGGTGGCTTTCTCGTTTGTAAAAGAAGGATAGATGTGGTGGTTGTGCAGATCAAATGAGTAAAACTCCAAGAAAAGTGCCCAGCAGAGAGCAGTCCTCAGTAGGAACCAGTTACCTGTACTGCACCTTCAGTAACCTGGCAGTCAAAGCACAATCTGTCAGTTTTACTGTGGTTACTAATATAATTCTCTAGTTTTGTGCTAATTGAATATGATAACCTTGGCATTTCATAGCAAATGGAATTTCTGTTAGGCGCTGAACTCAGTAGCTTTCATGCCTTTTGTTTTTCCTCTTTGTTCCACCTGCTTGCTGCATGGTGTCTAATCTAGTAGGTCTATTTGTAATTCTTGTGTTGTATTACTAATCACTGATTTTTCTTGTTCTTGTGCCTGCTAATCTGAGAAATTTATTCCATGATTCTTTCTGTCTTCTTTTCTTTTTCATTTACCCTTTTCATTTCCCTTTTTCTAAATTACAAAACAAGATGAACTGCTTGGTTTATGATGTGAAGGTTGTCAGTTCCTTATGTGATTAAATTGATTAAAGGAAATGAGACACTTATAGGATGGAAAGTGCAAGCCACTGCCATTGACAAGGTAAGTTTTCTGGATGGTTGGGGAATTTTTATCCTGGAATATAAGTCTCCTATGTCTGTCTTACTCATGCCTAAATTTTAATTCTGTGACAGCCCTAGAGTCATGTAAAGGAAAGCATATTAAAATATTCATTAATTCCTATCATTTTGTTTTGAAACCTTGTATCATTTTTATTGTTTTTGCTTTATTTTGTTTTTGTCTATAGTTGTTACATTTTTTATTCTCTTTAAAATAAAAAAAATCTAAAATATTTATCAATGTGAGTAAGTTTGTAATTTTTTCTCAGGTCCCATCCTATGGGAAGTGAGCTGAGAGCAGACTTAATTATTTCTAAAGTTAGAGACATGTTTTTGGTGGTGAACATGACAATAGCCTGTTTTTCTCCTTCCTAGGTCTCTGAAACTTAAATTTATGGAGAAGATAAGGAGATAAAGATATTAGGTGCTTCAAATATTTATTCCCAATGACAAGAACCTAATATTGATAGAATTTCAGTCATATGTTTTTTGATACTCTCCTACACTGTTCATGAAACATAAAAGTAATATTAGAGTTGGTTTCATCTTAGGACATGAACATAGGTGTGGTCAAGGTAGTAGATTGTTGAAACGCTTATTGATTTACTTATTTCCTTTACTTCTGTTGGACACAATAAATTTTAAGCAGAATCAGAGCATAAAATATGTAGCATTCTTTCTTTTTCCATTAGTCAGTTTAATACTGTACTCATTTTTAGTTTTCCTTTCCACCTTATGGAAGAACAGATAATTTCAGCCAGGTCCCAACAGTGTTACTACTAAAACTGAAGATTATCTCCTTAACATGAACAATTTCCTTCAGAAGCTTGGAAACCTTCTCTCATCCACGTGAATATTGGCTTTTTCATTCCCAGACCTGCAGAGACATCAGGGGGCCACTTGCTGCTCTCTCTGTCTCTTTTTCTCTTCTACATCCAGGAGACTGCTTCTAGCTCCTGGCTCTGTTGCTGGGAGAACTAGACAGTAATGTTGTCTTTGGATCCCAGTGTTTATGCCGGAGATGGATCTGAAAAGAACTAAACTCCCAACAATTTTATCTTCTTTAATTCTTTCATAAATTTTTTTCTACTACAGTGGTGGGCAGCAGGATAAAGTTTAAAATTTTAGTGAGGTTGGCAAGAGAAGGGAAGCTATGAGTGCTTTTGGAACAAAAAGAAAACAAACAATTATGTGTGTATATATATTTCTTCATAGGTTTTATCCATTACATTGAGCTAGAAAAGAGGGTAAATACATATTTTTGTAGTTACATAAGGTTTCCAAACTGTACAATTTTAAATCTGCAAGTCTGGAAAAGTAAAATTTCTTAAGGACTCTGTTTTTAAAAGGTTCTAAACATGTAAAATAAATGTTGAACATACTAACATTCATTTTTAATAGGACTTATGTATCATGTGAAACAGTAAAAGTTGGTTTTTAATACTGTTTATTGTGTTTTATTATATAGTGTTTCCCAAGGGACTCTAAGCGTGGTTATTGAGATGACAGGAGGCAGTGTGCACTGTGTTTGCTTTTGATTTCCAGCTAGTCTGTCACATGGCTGTAGCAGGCTGCCTTAAATCTTTGCAGTCCTTGTTTGCCAGGGGCATTGTCACTCAGTCTAGGGAGTAACTGTAAATGGGTAAACTGAGATTTTAACATTCTGTTGTAATTATAATTATGCAGTTATCAAGCTCTTCCACTGATATTAATGATTAAACCACACATTCCCACTAGCACTGCTAGTGTTAAAAACAATACACTAACATAAGACAATTGTTATTAAAGAGATTTAGGTACAGAGTTGCTTAATTTTATTAATCTCTCTTGATAAATGCAAGTCTCTCAAGCTTCCTTACAAATCAACCATACTGAACAAAAATATTCTGTCAAAGGAACATGTACATTTCTTTTAAATGATAAAGAAGTATTTGTGTACAGATCTTTCTATGTTATACACATATAAAATTGAAGACTTACTGAAAATACACTCATGGAAATTAAATAGAAATGTCTGTTTCCACATCTGATTTATAAACTATGTACAAGGAGCATCACTGTAATGGTGGCTGGTATTTTTATATCAAGAATCACTAATTTAAAGTTTGGAAAGAAGTAGCTTATAAAACATTCTTCTACTTTTAAGATTTAAATACAATATTCTTAGCAGTGTCCTCCTAAATTGATGGGATTTGTTATAGCCTACTATTTGAAAAGAAAAAAATAAGTGTAATAACTGAATGCACAGAAATTATTTTTTTTAACTGATGGTTAATTTTGAGATTAAATTATTGTGATTTATAGCTAGAAACTGAATAATTCTTGACTCTATGATTGACAGTAAGCATGGAATGCATTTTAAATGACCAATTAGAATGTGTAATTACAAACAATGTTAGTTTTTCTTTCATAAGATTTCTTAATCTTTTTATTCATTTTTATGTGTCTACCCTGCTCTCTGTTTTTAGCAATGCAAGTAGAGGAACATACAGAAAGAAACTGACTAAATAAATAGTAGCATGTAGCTGAGTGAGTATTATACATCTTTAAAAGCAGCATTGCGGCGGAGAGCAGTGGCACGACCTGTCCTCCCAGCGCTTGGGAGGCTGAGGAGGAGGAGCATTGTAAATTCCAGGTCAGAGGCCGGCCTGGGCTGCACAGCAAGACTGTCCCCAAAACATTGTACTGCAGTTTCTCTAGTAAGATACCAGCCACATAAGACGTTTAAGTATTTGAAGACTAAAAATAATGCCTTCCAAATATAATAAGCCCTATAGTTGCATTTTGGTCTTTTTATGTAATCACATGGCCAATGTGACATTTTTTTTCAGTAGTAGCTGCAGGTATTGTGATATTTTTAATAATTATCTGTAGCAAATCAAGTGACTCTGTTACAGTTTGATTTATATTACATTGCATCCATGTTTAAATTTACCTTGCTTGTGTAAAAGCGAATAAAATGGTGATTGGAGACATATTTTTTGCACAACTTTAAATAAAATGCAGTGAATTCATTGCAGAGCAATCAAAGGAAGCAAACGTTAATCAGTAAATGTACATTTAATGTGATAATAAATTTAAAAATGTTGAACAAACAAAGTCCTGTTTATATCCAAATCTTTTTTTTTTTTTTGGTGCCAGGAATCAAACTTCATGACAGCGCACTTGCCAGGCAGGTGCTATGCACTGAGCTATATCCTCTGCTCTATATCCAGATCATTTTATTGGTAGCACTTGTTGAAATATATTCCACAAAAGTATCAACTTCAATACAGAAAATACAGACATTTCTAATAATTTATCAAAGAATATAAACTACTGAAAATTTGAAAAAACTAAAATGTATAAGTAAAAGGAAATGTGATTCACTATTCAGAGATAAATGAGTTGCTAATCACTTCTAATCTTTGTTGGCTTTGCTTGTTCCCCAGAATTGTAATGTCATACAGCAGTTCAGTTTTATAGTATCTCTAAAAAACCTATGTGGTGTCATATGTGCTTGTTAAAAATCCATGTAGACAGCAGATTGTAATAACTATACAAATCTCAGATTTAAAGCGCCCTGTTTGACTACTCCTTCAATGCTAAAAATTAGGGTTTTCCCCAAAATTTAATGTCCTGAAAATGTTGTAAAAAATATCTGTAGGAATATAATTTAAAAATGATTACCTCAAGCTGTTTTTGATACCAACAGACATTGAGACGCCTTGAGTGAATGAGGGGCTCTCTTGGGGAGCACGTACACTAAAAATGAAAGGAAGGGCTGAGGCGGGAGAATCGCAGATGCTACCTCAGCCTGAGCCAAGTGGAGTATTCTCAGTTGTGCCCTGCTTGCCCGTGCTTTCCGAGCATTTCTCTCTCACCTTAAAGCAGTCCCGTCACTATTGTCAGTGACTGCACATTCCCCACGCTCTCTACCCCTGACGTCACTCATGTACTTCCTGTTGATTTGCCTGTGTGGGACATTTCATATTAACAGAATTATAAATGTGGCCAGTGATACCTGGCCCTTTTCACTTAGAATAGTGTTTCAAGGCTCATCTATTCTGTTGAATGTATTTCAACTTCCCTTTTCTGGGTAAATAATACTGTGGTATCAACATACTACATTATCCCTTTGTCATTTGAATAAATTTTGTGTCTTTCCCACTTTGTGTCTGTTATGAGTAATGTTACTAGAAACATTTTATGTGGATAAATTTTTATGTGGACATATGTTTTCATTTCTTTATACTCAGTATAATAGGATTGTCATAGCTGGTCATGTGAGACATTTTGTTCTTACACTATGATTATCCTCACTTTGTTCAGATCTTGACTCTATATTTTATATGTCAAGACAGTACGAAACTTTTCTCAAGTGGCTCCACTTTTTTACATTTTTATCAAAATGTATGAAGTTTCAAATTAATACATATCCTTACCAATATTTGCTATTGTTCTTCTTTTTTATTAGACCTATCTCATTGCAAGAAAGTGGTATCTCATTATGGTTTATTTCCTTTACTCTGAGAACTAATAATTTTGAATATTTTTAATATTCATTAGCCATTTTCATATGTCTTTGGAAAACTGTTTAAAACCTTTGCCAATTTAAAATATTTGCTTGTCTTCTTATTAAATTATGAGAGTTCTTTACATATTCCAGATAAAAATCCTGTATCAGGTATATGGCTTAATAATATTCTTTCTTTTTCTCTTCTATTCTGTTCTTTTAGTCTATTGTATTCTATGTGACTGTTTACTCTCTCAGTTACATCTCAGAAACTCAAAAATCTGTAAATTTTTATGATAATTTGTTATTTATACATTATGACATCTTTGTTCTTAATCCAAAGTCACAAAAATTTAGCCCATATTTTCTTTTAATTGAGAGCTTACATATTGTGAGATGGAGATCTGGATGTATTTATTTGCACATAGGTTTGTAGTTGTTGTAGCACCATTTGTTGAAAAGACTTTTTCTCCTCATTGAGTTGTCTTGGTTCCATTAATGAAATTAAATTGATTATAAATTTAATAATGTGTTTCAGAGTCTGAGTTCTGCTGCTCTACTCTTTCTTTACATACTAATGCCAGTAGTGTAGTATCTTGCTTGGTACAGTTTTGTAGTAAGTTTTGAAACTGGGAAATCAAAATCATATAATTTCATTGTTGTATTTTTCAAGAATGGTTTGGCTATTCTACATCACCTGTGTTTTCATGTGAACTTTGGGATCAACTTGTCAAAAATTTTTAAAAAATTATAGAAATTGCATTTAAAGTTTAGGTCAATTTAGAAAGTAGCTTTTTTTTTTCGGTGCTGGGAATCAAACTCATAACCTTACTTTTGCCAGGCAAGTGCTTGAGCCACTGAACTATACCCCCAGTCCATTAAAGTAACATTTCTTAAGAATGTTAAGTCTTTTATTCCATGAACATAGTATATCTTTTCATTTATTTCAGTTTTCTCTATTTTTTGTGATGTTCTGTGGCTTTTAGTGCACAAGACTTACATTTGGTTTGTTGGATTTGTTCATAAGTATGCTGTTCATAGGCATAATAATTTTGAGTAGGTTCTCTTTTGAGTGTCATTTCTTTTGCACAGTTTTATGTGAGGTGTATTCATGTTATGAAACAATACTTCATTGTCATTGTTCTGTTTTCCATTGTATGAATATATTATAATTTATTTATATATTCTTTTATAGTCTGTAACTATCCAATTTTAATCCAGGGCTATTTTGAATAGTGTCACTATTAACATTGATGCATATAACTTTGGGTAAGCATATTATATATTTGTTCTAGGTACATTCCTAGGTATGGCACTATTAGGTCAAAGGCATATTTGAATGTTCAACTATTGAATGTACTATCAAATAGCATTATAAAACAGTCCTGATAATTTAACTTTTTACCAGTAGTATTTCATCTTTTATACTAAAACAACTACAGCAACATTGTATGATCTTTCTTTATCTTAGGACATTTCCAGATTCTATAATAGCACATTATTAGGCCTCAAATTTGCATTTTATGAATGCTTAAAGATGCAGAACATCTTTTTAAACCTTAATTATCATATATTTTCTTTTAAGTAGTGTTTATAAGTTGTTTGCCCATATGTCTATTGACTTATCTGTCTGTTTCATATTTGTTAGTAGGAGAAATTTAAATTATTGTGAATATCAACAATTAAAATAGTGTAATACTGGAACAAGTATGGAAAATTGACTGAACAGAACAAACTTCATACATAGAACATATATTCACTAAATTGTAACTCTAAATTGTAGATGATCTTTCCAATAAATAGGATTGATTTAATTGAATATCTATTTGATGTGATTTTTTTCTATCTTACCCATATATAAATGTTATCTCAAGTAGATTGTTTACCTAAATGTGATAAAGTAATAAAACTTCTTGGAAAAATGCAGAAAAATGTATGCATGACTTTGTAGAATTTCTCAAAAAAATTTAATAGAATATTCAATCACTAATCTTAAATTTGAAAAATGATAAATTGAGCCTCATTGAATATAAGAAATTCTTCTTATGAAAATACACTAATAAAAATGTGAAAAGCCAGGACAGAGCAATGGGAGTTTTCAATGTATATGTCCAATAAGGGACTTTTAATTCAGAGTCAAAATATTTTAGAACAATTTTGGTAGTTTTCAAAATAAAAGCTCATGATTATGTGTTTAAAAAATCTTTCCCTTGAGCTGACTAAGTTACAGAAGAAAGGTCAAAGTAAAAATAGTATATGTGATACAAGTGGATTTGAAATCAATTGATTCTTGCACACTGTAAATCTCACCTAATTTCCATAATTTTATATAATCTTGCAGACTTATTTATAATTCAAGAATATAAATAACACATTAATGTTTAAATTTCATTATTTAGCTTTTTGTTTATCAAGTTAACTAAAACACTAGTGTTCATTACTTTATTACCTAAACATACTGAATTCCACATGAAATCTAAAGTGCCAAATGGTTGCAACAGTTACAATTTTCAGGTAAAATTCAATCCCATGATTTCTGTTGTCACATTTTATTCAATCAGTGTAAGATTAAATAAGTTTTAGTTATACAACTATATAAAATTGTAGTAAAATTTTGAAACATTTTCTATTCCTAGAAAACCCAGGACTGGGGATATAGCCCAGCAGCACAGCACCTGCCTGGATGTGCGAGGTCATAGGTTCAATTTCTAGTACCAAAAGAAAAAAAGAAAAAGAAAAAAAAGTCCAGTGATGCTATTATATTTAATAGAAAATAAAAATATTTACACAGTTTTTATTGCTTATGACATTTAATTAATTTTAATATTCTAATAACTTGAATTACTGTCATGAATTGGTAATATATATATGTATATATTTATATATGAACAGTAATAGGTCATATATATATATATATATGTATATATATATGCACAGTAGTAACCAACATACATATTTAAGTTGTTTTATAAAGGTATAAAGATGTCATCATAATATTTGATTAAAATATGGGATTTCTATTATTATATTATACCTAGTCTCTGTCTTTTCATCTTAGTCAGTACTCATTTAGAACTAGATAATTGTCATTGTCCTTTACAATTTACTTTATTGATTTTCTTTTCAATTTAAATTGGCCTTGATATACTTGAGATTATTTTATAAGACTTTTTTATTCTGCAAAATTGTTTCGCTACTTTTATGCAGTACTCATCCTTTATATCTATTTAGAAAAACTGACTAAAAAAGACTTTTCTGATAGCTGTATAACAAGATATTTTGATTTTATTGCTTTTGAATTCAACTGTCTATTTAAAGGAATCTTACCCAATTAAAATAATGCACATATTTTTCACAAATCCACGATCAATAAGATCAGTTATATTTTTAAATAATTGCATAGAGTTCATTTTTCTCAGGACATTGGAAGATGAACTCGATTTTTAATGTGTTGCAGAATTGTGGGAATCTGGAGAACAATTTTGATGACATCAAGCACACAACTCTTGGTGAACGAGGAGCTCTCAGAGAAGCAGTGAGGTAAGTCTGGGTCACCATAGCAACAGTCACAGATGTGGTAAAGAAAAAGTCATTCTTCATTATTGGGGGAACAAATGAGTTCATTGCCACCATTCAGCTGTGTTCTCTAAGGTATTAATTTGTCAGTGGAGAGACTTCCCTTGAGGCTGTACTTTGGTTTTGAAGCTGCATAAATGTTAAGCCTCAGTGCACAGTAAAAAATGTAAATGTTTAATTTGTTACTTAAAATGCTTAAGGGGTGTCTTGTTTTATATTTATACTAAACTGTTTGATTGAATGAAAGTATTGTTCATCTAAATTCTGCTAGTATGTAAAAAAATAAACATTGTACAATGTGGTTTAACTGAGTAGTATCTCCTCTTAATTAATATTTAATTTAAAAAGAGGTACTTAGAGTTTCATCTTCTATTAGATTTTATAGGATTATGGTATAGTATTTTAAGTAATTTACATTTTCAGACTAATACACAGTGTATAATTGACTTATTTTCAAATACTGTGTTTAATAAGTGAGCCTGATTTTGTTAAACTTCATATTCCTATTTTGGATATTTCTTTTATGCCTCCCCAGACTTGATGCCTTTTAAAATAACGTTTAGGGAAACATTCTTTAAATTCATTTGATTAGAATCAAGTAAGAATTTTACTAGATAATGTGTGAGTAATAAAAATCATCATCCTTAGTAGAAGAAGAAAATGATACTACTTTTATAAGTTCTGAACTTCAACCTTTGAGTTCAATTAATATTTTTTAAAGAAACACAATATTTGCCATTATTTTACTCATAAAATTAAAATTTACCTTAGCATATATTTCCTTACATCTTAATGATCATTTCTTATGATCTTAAGGCTAAGAAAAGTTAAAATAAGAGAACAAGAACCCCACGAGACTGCTAGGGGCTTATGTACAATTTTGCTTCTGCTCACATTCAGTTACCATATACTCTAGTTTAGAAGCTGCTCTCATTTAGCAGCCTCGCTTTTACCATGCTAGCAGCAGGAGAAAGTAATTAAATTTAATAGAAGCTGCCCTCATTTTGAAGCCACTTCTATTTAAAACCACAGGGGGAGGTAATTAAATTTAATGGAAACAGTAGCTTCTACACAAAGATACATGGTACTTCTGTATAGATTATTATGATGTCACAAAAAAGAGGAATAATGTATTACTAGTACGGAGAAATTACCAGCTGGAGCAAGGGAGCCTCTTTTATTGTTAATGTCTTTACTAATAAAAAAGAGGGAAAAATAAAATGGAGTGCACAATGGAGAATTTGTATCTGTATAAAATGTAATCAGGTGTTCTCAGAAAGTTTGTTATGGAAATAATTGTAAATTTAAAATAAGACAAAATATATTATGAAAAGTCTAATGGAGAAATTACAAATGAACTCATTTTTCAGTATAGGCATTATTCTCTAAAAATACCACTGTTCCTAAGTGAACATTATTTTTTGAATGCTTATAATAATTTTGAATACATTAATATGCATGTCAATATTTATGTAGAAAACCACAATTGAGTTTGTACTTTTATATCTATTCATTTTGCAATGAATGCATATACACATAAGAGACAAAGAGGATGTGAGCTCACACGCTTCGAATAAAAGAACTGAAAGTAAAACCTTAGAAAAAATTGACAAGAGGTGATGTGAATGGAGGTGGATGTGAGGGAAATACAACCAGTAAAGAGAGGACATGGAGTCAGTTGAGAACATTTGTGACCACAAAGAAACAAATTGAAGTATTGCAGAATTGCATAGGAAAAGATTTTGAAATTTCGTAGAGTTTTGTATCTGTATCATTTTTGAATATATCAGGATGTTATTTATTTTTAAAAAGTGGATGAACTGATCAGAAAAACAAGTATTAACTAACTGGTTGGAGTAATTCTCAACTACCCATGGTATGAAACTAAGCTGCCAGCCAGATCATTTAAATTGCAATTTGATTACACATCTGTGAAATATACTCAGGTTGTATATTTCATACATTCAGGCACATATATTTGCACACATTGGTAATGTCTGGCTTCACAAAATACACAAAAAAATTCAGTAACTAATAGCATTCAACTATCTGTGTACTGAGGCTCAAGTATCTTGTTTTTGCTTTTGAAAGTGCAGCAAGAGCTCATTTATTTTTACATGTGGGGAAAAAAGCACGTAAAACACACAGTATAAAATATGATTAGAGGAGAATGCATGCATGAAGGAGCAAGTGTTATTTCATCTGTGATAACTTCTTCTCAGATCAAGTATATTTGGACCAAAGTACACTATGGGAAGAATAAAAAGGGATCTGTGTCCGGAAGCTGGATGGCTCTTCTCGTCCAGAGGATAGCACAGAGCAAAGCTAGGGTGCCTGCAGGTGCAGAGGCGTCGCACAGACGGTGTGGTTTGATGTCGTGCACAGCGAGTTTGCCAAGCTTCCTTTGAGTATAAACTCACCTAGGCTGATTTTTTATTACTAATATGTGGCATGAATTCTTGATTGGTAATGGGGCAGTTTAATGTTTTTAGGGATAATGGGACAGTTTAGAATCTCAGAGGATTAGGATCAGCAGAAGATAAATATAAACAGTTTGCCAAAAGCCTCAGCACAGGGGCTCATCTTAGTAGGCTACCTCAAAATGTACTGTTTAACATTTTTAGGCCAGTTGTGTACGCTCTAGCTTCCCTTGATAAGGAATTTAAATAATTTCAAAAAGTCATCATGGATTTAAGGATGACAGGAACAATACTGATTACAAAACCTGAGGATAATTCTGTAGAGGTAGGGACAAGAAGTGATTATTTATGTTTTTTTTTTATACGTCAGGCAATGAGATTACATATAGAAATGATACAGTCCTGGCCCTCATTGAACTAGTAGTAGAGAGAGGAAATGAAGATCAGCTGCTTAATGTAAAAACCTATAGACTGAGCAGTTGACTCTTTTCCAGATCCCAGACCATTTCCTTGTAGCTTGTGTCTTAGTCCATTGCTTGATACGTGCCTTGGTTACTTGTTGGTAGAACAGAATAACTGACACGCACAAATTCAAGGAAGAGAGATTTATTCTGGCTCACAATTTGTAGAAGTTTCAGTTCATTGCCATTTAGCCCAAGGGCAGGGCACCATGGCAGAGAACCATGGCAGAAGAGAAACAATTGCATGGCAGGGCAGGCAGGAAACAGAGGGAACTCAAAGGAGTGGGAAGATTTTATACTCCCAGGCCACAACCCCACTGACTCATTTCTTTCCCCCAGGTTTCACCTGCTGACACCTCACCAAACTGTAAGCCCATCAGTGGACTAATAGAATATCACATGTCTCTGACCCTGTATCACACACCCATGACCCAGTCCCTCCTCAAATCCCCCTTTATGAGCATATGAGGCTTTGAGGGGTGTCTAAATATAATCCACAATGGTATGGGTATATCCCCTTCTCTCACGAGTTTGATCTCTTGATCAGCCCTGTGTGGCTTTTGGTGTCCACATGATGCCGTTGACCTGAGCATATGCGTTTCTAGCTAGAAACAACTGGGAGGACTGGACTGATTCTGAAGGTTAACAAATTTTGGCCACTGGGTGTAGACTTTACACCAAGTTGGGTACCTTTCTGTTTATTAAAGGGCCTACTGTTTCTATGAATTTTGAACAGAAAAGAGGATTTTTGCCCTTTGTACTCTCCTGTGTCATCCATTTTCTTGCCCTGGTCAATCTTTGCCATGCAACCTGGAAACCATTCTTAGTTCTGGTTCTGGTTCTGGTTCTGGTTCTGGTTACAGTTCCACTTCCATTTCCAGTGTTCTAGTTCATGGGTCACTTCAGACCTCTCTTGTGTTTACCCCAGTCCAAGATGTGAGGATGCCCTAAGCTATGGAAAAAAGCATCCTTTCATCATTCTTGGGAATATGCTGCTAAAATAAAGCCTTAAATACATTAATTGGGATAGGGAAAAAGAAGAGAAAGTGTTAATGAACAATAGTTGATTTTCAGATGATTTTGAGATAATGAAAGTAAACCCATGTATAAATATTCAGTAGGTGGAGAGAAAATATAATCCTTTATGAACTCTCTCGGGAAACAGATGAGAGTCCATGTACACATTTGGAAAGACAGTATTTTGATACTTGTAGCCCAGGGAAGGCATGTGATCTCCAGGAACAGTGCATCCAAACAGAAAGAAGGAAAGTCAAGTTAGATGCAGTAGACAATACTGAAATCTGTTTCAGGAAGAAGCATATTTGGAATTTAACATTTCTAGTAATGTGTCCAGTAGTAAGATTGGACTGTAATATGATGTGAGATGAGAGGATGGAAGGGAGGGAGCTCTGTAGCTTAAGGAGCCTCATATAGCAGAGCTTCCCATAGGTCTCTGATGATAGAAATGTTGTGTACGTGTGTCTTTCAATGTGACAGCAATGTGAAGGCAGTGTGCTGAGCATTTGCAATGTACCTAATTTAACTAAAAGTCTGGTTAATTTTATTAATTTATTTTCAAATGTTCATCTATGGTTAGAGGCTATAGTCTGCATGGTGTTGCCCAGGGATGATTTGTGTAGCTAAGTGACATCTGACCTCTACTTTCACTGATGGAGTTCTTATCAGTCCACAGCAGAGTGAGGCTATGCCACATTCACATATGTCACCCATCTGTGCCCTTTCTTTCTTCTTTGAAAACTGAGAATAAAGGATTTTAAGATAAAGGATCTAACAGTATATCTATAAATAGATTTACAAAATAGTAATGGGTGTAAAACCCAAAATAACAAGGGTGATTTGATGTGGAAGAGACAAAGGGACTACTATTTTCTAAAGGTATTTGTATCTAGAAATTCCAAGGTCTTCTAAGAAGTAAAAAGTGGCTAGGGATGTGACCCAGTGGTAGCACAATTGTTGAACGTATATAAGACTCTTGAGTTTCCTCCCCAGGAAAAACAGGTAAACATATAAATAAACATGAAACAAAAGTAATGAATGGGTATAATGAATAATGGAACCTATAAAGATCCAGTGGCATCGATTATATGATAAAGTACACAAATCATTGGGAACATGTGAAGTTATTCACTAAATGATCTAAGAAAGTTGTTTTGCTCTGTGCAAAAAGTCACTTTATATGTTCACCTCATAGGGATAAAAAAAGCCCAATGTATTTTGTAAAGTTAAATTAAATAAATGGGAAAACCAGAGTCCAGTGAATTATAGAAGTGATTTTTTTTCTTGGAGATTCAATAGAGAAAGAGTTATTAAACTGAAAAATGCTCACAGAAATGACTGGGCTTCAATTACATTACAAAGCTTCCTTCATAGGAAAAATAACAAAATTAAAATACATCAGAATACTCTACTGACATGTATGACAGATTTAAAACAATTAGGATCTCATAGATTATTGGCAAAGTATGCCTAAGAAACTCTTAAAAATATTCAAGTCTATTAGTAAATATATGTATGAATTTTGTGAAAAATCCTACACATTTTCAGAAATTTGATGGCATGCAGGTTTTTGTTTGCTAGAGGGTAGCTCATGAGTGTTGGAAATCACCTTTTCAATTAAGAAAAAATATAGCCAGTAAGCACAGAGCCTTAAAATAAATGTGTACTTTTAATAGTACTTTACATTCTAGAAATATATTATGCAAAAGTCATAGAAACTATGAACAGTCTGAGTCTAATTCTTAAATTGTGGACTATCACCTTGATCACATTTAGTGGACTCTTAACAGTCTGAGATAAAGGGAATAAAGAAATGAACATTATACACACAGACACACATATATGGAAAACTGTGCTATATTTGCTTCTATCTGGAAATTAAAATATCTTTGACAGCATGTCCTTAGTGGAACAAGAATCCTTGTGTTGTAGCGTTCCATAGAAATACTAAGAAATAGTGACATGGAGAGCATGATCTTGCCTGAGGATATAAAGCACAGAGGAGAGAATGATGGGAATAAAATGAGAACGCCACAGCTGGGGCAGTGGGTTTATGGGTGCTTTTCCCCAGCATATGTTCTTCTCTTTCTCTAAATATTCTATGGTGGGAATATATTATGAATGATAGGAAAAATAACGAAATAACTGGAAAAGTTAAAAATACATGACAAATAGCATAAGCAGTGAGAATCAAATTTGTAACTTCAAATGTAAGTTTATGTAAACTTTTTGAATACTTTACATTTTCGTAGAAAAGAATTAAAAACCTCATAGAATTGGTATGACTAATGAGGGCAATGTAAGAGAGTATGAGTTGTAATTTATGAAATTTAAAGAAAATTAGACAAAACGTTAGTGTTCTTACATTGTTTGCTTTTACTGGTGTTTAGTACTTAGTTGAAAGAATTTACATTTGTCATACATAAATACTTGAAATGACTGTGAGACTTCATTATACTCTTAATATACAGAATATGAAAGGGAGTATTTCTTTTCTAACTTACATAGAATATATAGTAGTGTTCTGACTATGGAAATCAACAGGGTTCTTAAAAGTGAGAACATTAAAAAGAAACAAAAGATATCATGTCTAGTTCACAAGGTTAAATATGTTGAATCTGTTGTGTAGTGAATCTAAGAGGCAAAATTCTCAAATGTATATTTTTTGCTTATCTTAGCCAATTCAACCCTCTTTTCATGCCAAGATGATTTACTTTCTTTACTATTATGTTTATACCTGCTTTAGCCCCTGTATGGCATTCTAAATATCAAGACGAAAGGTGGAACCATTTTTCATATTATGTCTCTTTGTCCCTTTTCAGTCCCAGAAGCAGTAGTGGGCCATGTGTAGTAGGTACTAGGTGAAATTGCAATAGGTATTTGAATCAAATAATTTCAAAAAAGTACGTGTTAAATATCAAGAAAGAAGAAGGACATACTGCATATAATATGGTGAGAAAAATAAAAATACTATGGGGAGCTTTTTCTAGTCTCTTAATTATGCATAGAAATGTTGATTGGTTAGATTTATGAATATATTTATGTGTATAGCAAAAATACTAATTTCATTCATGGAGTACTGACATTGTCATTTAAAAGTTAGTATTTTAGTTGCAGAACCAAGTCTGTTGAGTGAGATGCTATGTTTACATTATTATTATAGAGATGAACGACAAGGACATATTATGTATTTGAGTCTAGTTTTTGTTTTACTGGCCTATATCACATGTTAAGAGCTCTGTCATTAGATGGGGATGTTAGTTACTCAGTTTACACTTGCTGACTTTTTGTGGTATGTCCAGCAGGGTTGTAGGTGTCTCATGTACAGTGTTAAATATTAAAGTATAACCATATCAACTTTTGAAAAAAAGTTTTTGAGAGATATAACAATTCAAACGATTACTTGAGCCAAAAGATTGCAAATGCTGCAATGTGTTTAATTTTCACTGAGAGACTTTCAGGTGTGGAAGGGATATAAATAATAATTTGAGCTTACAGAAAGATTGAAATCCAAGGAGTGATTCCTAGACACAGGTATTTTTCAGCTTCAAATATATTCTTAGTGGTGTATTGTTTTAGTTGTATTAATCTTTCATCCCTTTCTAAGCATAATGGTAAGCTACTGGCATTTTTCTTTAACTGATACATCTATATAAACAGAATAAAGGATTGTCTCTATAAGTAATTTCGTTAATTTGGACAAGATTTAAAGACAACAATTTTATTACCCTGCTTAATCTTATTCCTTGGATAATTGTGTGTATATGTGTATTTATGCATGTGTATATGTATAATTCTATACACATGTATTGTCTCCCAGTCAAAAAAAACATGCATGTGACAGTACTTGGAGTTTAGACCTCTCTTTTCAATGTAGTTATATCCATTTGGGTTATAAAGGTATAAGGAGCTTCTGTTAAATTATTATTTTAAAAAACAGTATAGAAAGAAGATACACTAAACATTTGCCACTGGAAATTGACCTAACAGGTTAGAAAATACATATAAAGCTATGAGGAAAATTGCAGTAGGATTGAAGAAGACTTTAACAATGAGCAAAGAGGAGCAAAATATTTCTACTGTTTACTACTATGGGAGGCAAGAACAATTACTTTTTTAAATCTTGACTATGTTGTGTATGGTCAGTGATTATAGATTTAATAGTTATAAAATTTTTATTTTCAAATTTTTCAAAAATAAGTATCAGTGACTTCCATAATTAAAAATGCTCTATGTAGGTGAGCAATTTGACCCATGAAATTTGATTCAGAAGCAGTGTGTTAGTACCATGCCTTTTTGAAGTCACTATGTAGCCCAGGCTGGCCACGAACTCTTGGCAGTCCTCCTGCCTCAGCCTCCCCAATGCTGGAATCACAGGCATACACCATCAAGCCTGGCTCTCCTCAGTAGTTATTTGATTTTGTTCATGTCATCTAATACATAAAGAGACTAATCAGGCTGAATACCTTTAGACATTTTGAAATTGAAGATAAAAGCACATTATAAATTTTTTATATAATGATGATGCATCTACTAAAATAAACATCATTGAGTGTTACTTTCATTCACTCCAGGGGTGACCTAAAGTGAGATTTGATGCTTAGGTACAGGTGGTCCATTTAACTTTTTTTGTATTCATGGGAAAGACCTGAAAGTGTGGCATTAATTGTTAATAATTTTATTAGAGCCAAAACATGCTGAACAGTGATATTTCTGGATTACTTATCTATTTGGTAGGAAGGGACATATGTATGTATAGTATAAGTTAATACACATGTATATATTTAGCTCTGTGTTAATGTAGTATCTTTTTTACTACTTTAAACTTTGATTATAATTTAGTTGTCAAATATATTGATTATATCTTGATTTTCAATTAGAAATTTTGTGAAAGAGTAGAACAAATGAAATAAGAAATAGGTTAACCCAATTATTTAATTATGCAATGCATTATCATATCTATTCATCCAAGAATTGGCATGTCTGACCCACTGGCTGCTATATACAACTCAATGTTTAGTTAGGAGCACTATTTTTAGAAAAAAATCAAATCAGTATTGAAAATGCCATTTTATGCCAATGTGATAGATTTGGAATGATAGAACAAAAAAAATGCAAAGCTGCTCAAATGTCATTTAGGGTGTGTATTTGACACAACAACATTAGCAACATGAATAAGAAGCTCTGAGTGAAGGTCACGAAAAAAATGTATTTTCCCCTCACTGTCAAAGGATTGCATACTGAAGAGTAAATAATATGGGATGCAGCTTTTGTTTTGTTACCGAAGAAAAGTGCAGAGCCAAGTTGTTCCTCTAGAATGCTTATCATTTCAGATACAGACTTTGAATGAGGATCTAATAGCTAAAATTATTTAGGAGATCAAATTGCTACTGTGAGGATTAGCTTTAGTTTTAAGTATCCATAATTGAAGTGCCACATTATGATTTTAATGTTATGATAATCTTGTTAACAAGCTGTTGTGTATATACTATCATATTTTAATGTAGTTGCAAAGCTTAAGTAAACCATAAAGTAAATTGCTTTTCGAATCAGGCTTTTACAAGTGGAAAATTAGTGGTTTACATGTTTTGAATATGTATTTTGTAATTATATTTGGTGTTTTCTTCAATTTAAGAATAGAATGGATTTATAGGTAATAGACTATTGTTTATATGTGCATTGTAATTTTTTATTATTGCTCATTGTAATTAATTTGAAGACATTTTACAATGTACTAAAATGTAGTAGTTAATTCTATTGTTTTCTCTATCATCTCTTCTGGAAGATATATGTTGATATTTATAATATTTCTTGTTCCTCATATATCAGCATATTATATTTAAAAGAAAATTAATGGCTGGTATTTCCCAATCCATCTAAAAGTTATGATGATATACACTAAATTCCATTTACTGGAGGTGTTTGTATTTAGTTTACTTTGAGGTTAAAAGTGTACCATTCTGCCAAGTGGTGAGGCTATCCAGTAGATTAGTTACTTTAAAAGAATCTGTTGCTTCATTTGATAGGCATAATAATTTGATAGTATAAAACACAGGTAAACAAACTTTCATATAAAAATCCACAGCGCATATATTTTCAGTGTTCTCAGTAATGTGATTCCATAGCCTACATCACACATACATAGATGAGAGTTGTTGTGTTCCAGAAAAAATTTATTTACAAAAATAGAGGGCCAGCTAGATTTGACGCATTGTAGTTTGCTGTCCCCAGGTTGAAAACAATTTAGTCGATTAGAATAAATTTCAAAGAATTATTTTAAAAATTAATAATTTATGATTGGCTTTGATAGAGTAATACTAAAAGATCCGAAGATCTTCTAATCTTATTTATAAATGTGATTATAGAACACTAGCTTATGTGTTATGTCCCCCATCTCTCTGCTGTACCTTGAAATCCAGTAAGTTAAGTTTTGGACATTCACCCACTTAAAAAGCATAGCTAAGAAGTAAAGAGATAATCTAGCTTTCAAAACCACAAGGGTGCATCTGAGATGAAGAATAGGTATCAGAGCCACTGAATTAATGATTATCATTGTCCGGTATTTATTGTTTATGTCTAAAACATGTAATTATCAAAGAAGAACTAGGTAAATTATGAAGCAATAAAGTGTTGCTGTTCAGTCTGACCCTCGTCAGCCACAGTGTGGTAGCTATAAAAAGACAATATTGCTATGTTTTAGTTACCTATTATTCTTAACTCTAGATGGAAAATAGTAGTGCCTACTGTGATATCTTTGTGATAGCTGGTAGTGGCTGGGAAAATATTGATTAAATATATTCTGTGGTCCATTATTTTCATTCCTGTATAAATTTTGCACCAAGGGAACTATCTAAAGTACTTCCATTAAAACGTTTAATCAATCAGTACTTATTTAACAAACCTAGAAGTAGTGATTACATTTTGTATAGTCCATAAAAAAGATTTTTGAGTATTTAGGGTGAAATAAAATGCCATAGAGGATACTTTGGTTTTCTTTTTAAAGAGTCTGTTAGTGTGCTTTTGATATGCCAGATGTTATTTGGTTACAGCTATTTTTAAGTGAACATGCAGTGAAATGGGAATAATTCAGTCTGAGTTTCAGTCATTTGTAACGTCAGGAAAGGCTTCCCTCCTTCCAGAAGCCATCCTTTTTGTCTCTGTCTTTCCCAGTTTGGGGTTCACGTCTGGCCGTCTCTCGCCTCCACTGAGCTCCTGCGCACCTCGCTGCTTCTCTCCTTTCAGCTCCACTTCAGTGTCACCTCTTCAAGCAGGAACCAGGGGAATAAAGAGTCAATGAGAGAGACAGTAACTCAGTGCAAATTACTCAGACTCGTTTCTCTGGTAGAACTCATTGCTTCCCAGAAGTTTTTAGTTGTTTTCTACCCAGGACATGAGATAAAAGCAGTCACTATGCTCTACAAGTATACTAGAGAGCAGCTCCATTAAAATAAATGGAGTATAATTGTGAGTAACATGTGTATCTTATCTTTGTGTAGTAGGATGGCTATGTGAGAGTAAGGGGCTAGAATTGTATATAGAAATCATACACACACACACACACACATAATCTTTGTAATGTTTTTCCAATAGCTTAACAAATTTAGCTTAATCCAGTACATTTCTAAACTTTAGCCTTATAGCCTACTCTCATGTTAAGATCTCTTATTACTTTGGGTAATAGACCAAGTAGCAGTATTAATTTATTTAGAGATCTTCCAAAACAACAATTTCTAATGAAAATAAGTGTTTATCATTGGGCCTCAGAAGTAATTTTTTAGTCAATATCTGTGCTATCTTTAGAAACCACTTGTCTTGCCAGTATCTTCTTTTATCTTACAAGAAGAGGCAAAAGTAACCCTTTTTTCTTTCTTACTCTTTATTTTTAGATGGGGAAAAAAAATGACTTACAGTAGGGTAAATTACTTACTGAGATTTATTTGTCACTGTTATATTTTCCCTTCATATCTCGTTTCCTTTTCACCCCCTTATACATCATTTGTTTTGTATTCTGTGTGGGAACACATCTTGAAACATTTCTTACCCAGGATTAAAAATTAGACTGAACTTTAATCATCTTGGAAGAAAAAGATGTTTTGGGAGTTAGAATTGCAAATTTGTAATAGTGAAACAAAGATAAGAAAAATTTTTCCTATGAAGAAAAAAATAACTTGTTATATAATTAAAGATAAATAATTCCATGTAGATAAAACTATATTAAAGAAATTAAAACTTAGGTAGCCAGTTTGAGTTGCTACAGTTAATTGCAGCCTGAGAGATGCCCTTGAGATGGATCATTCCACTAAAAGGAAAAAATACTGTTATTTCATATAAATACAGGATTTCTTCTGTAATTCAAGTTTACTCAGGACTATATTATTCTCATGTGAAATTTTACAGGAATCAGTTATTCTTTCAGTGCATGCACCACAGAATCTGTTTTTTGTTGTTCATTTGTTTGTTTAATGTTTGTAGTACTAGAGTTAACCCAGAGCTGCTCTACCTCTGACTTATATCCTGCTTTTATTTTTCACCTTATCATCAAGTCTCACGAAATTCCTCAGGCTGGGTTTGAACTTGCAATTCTCCCGCCTGAGCCTCCTAAGTAACTGGGACTATAGGTATGGGCCACCATGCCCAGGGAAATGTCGGTCTACTTTTAAGGGGAATCACCTATTTATTTCTAATGATGATACTGCTGTTTCAGAAAGATATCTGGAACATCTCAATATTCGTATATACTCTCTGAATCCTAAGAGAAACTAAGAATTTCTACATATATTTATGCTATTGGGTGCATGTGGCTATATTCTCTCTCTCATAAGTATATATGTATATCAATGAATACATAATGCTGCCATATGGAAATAAATTTTAAATGAATTGCCAATACTTTTAGAATATGAATGAGTCAGTGTAAAACAAATTTTGCATTATATATCATCATGAGTTTATAGCATGGTAGATCAATTTGTCTTGACTAAATTTAGGTTGTCCTATTACTGTTTTGGTATTTGGTTTTTAAAAATGCATTTTGGAGAAAAGAAAGACAATTTAGCACTTGAAAATATATAAACATTACACATATATACATGTAATATAAGTGTTATGCACATCCACTTATATACACACAGATAATGCAAATGGAATGTTGTTAAATATCATTCTTCAAGTTTGTCTCTGCTGATATAGACACAATCCTAATTACAAGTACGTGAACTAAAACAGACTAGGCAAACTTTGCAGTGCTTTGATTGTTATATTCAGTTGTTATGTGGCCTGAAAAATATCAAGCACAAAGCTGGGAACTGGAGTGTTAGGTGAACAGCCTACAATCTCTACTTTCAAAGCTTTTGGGGAGGGCTGGATATACTGGTGAAAGAAGCAGCTTTTGGAGAGTGTTTAGGTGGAAGCTGGTGATTTGCATGAAGTTGTGAGTCGTCGGCATTTAAGTTTAAAATTGCCAGGGAAGATTCAAACAAGACTGCAGTCAAGTGTTCCACCACTGAGCTATCCTCCCATGCCAAAGATTACTAGGAATTTAGAGCAGAACTAGCGGGGAATAAGCAGTGAGTGAAACTGAAAATCTAGAAACAGTTACATGGTAACTGACAACGAAATAATGAAGGTGCCATCAGAAAGGGATGATTCAGTAGTATCAGTTTTATAAATGTCCAGTGTATAGTTAGTGATTTTCTGGTCTTGACTGTTATTCTTTATATAAATATATATAAACAGAATATATAAAATATTATGTATAATATGTAATATATAATATATAATATATAAAGAATATATAATTAAAATTTTTAATTTACATTATTGTCCTCAGATGCTTCCTGACTGAAAATTAAAAAGATTTGTGGACTATTTGTAGCTAAGAATTATAATGCAGTTTTACACAAATTTTGAATTTCAACCTATAATTTGGAAGCTATAATTGAACAATATGTCTTTACAGTGTGATTCTGTATTTTAATATATTTTTATATGTGTATTAGAATTTAAAATTGACTGTAAGACAGTTTATTGAACTTTAACAATGAAATTATATTTTATATAGAGAGACTCAACTCTTGATGTTTCAGAAGATTTGGGTATGAAAAAATTTTAAATACTCTAAAATATTTAGTTTTAAGAAATATGTGTGTTTATGAATCTTAATAAAATTTACATCTAACAGGTGACTCTAGTATAATAGTATAGCATAAGGCCATTTTGAAAATCCAGTGGCACTGAAAGCTGTATAGATATCTACTCTTATACCTGGTTCATTGTTTTAAATATTTTCTGATTTTCTATACTATTAAAATGGCCAAAATCAGAACAGTGGCAACACGCAAAGCTGGTGACAGTTTAGGAAATGGGAACTTCTATTCATTACTGGTGTGAATGCAAAATGATACAGCCACTTTGGAAGACAAACAGGCAAATTTCTAACAAAGTTAAACACAGTATTACTGTACAATCATTTATTGACATTTGTTGGAGTTGAAAAATTATAGGTGAATGGCTGAACAAATTGTGCTATATCCAGAAAATAGAATATTATTTAGCACTAAAAATAAATGAACCATTCATGTGAAAAAGACAAAGAAAAAACGAATGCATATTACTAAATGAAAGAATCAATTTGAGATGTTTCAGTACTATATTATTCCAATTATATGACATTCTGAAAAAGGCAAATCTTAAGTTACTAAAAAGTTTAGGTATTGCCAGAGATTTGGGGGAAAGTCATGAATAGTTGTGGTTTTAGCACAGAGCATTTAGGGCAGTGGGAATACTTGTCGATATGTGTTATCCAAGTACATTTCTCAAAAAACATGGAATGCATAACAGTAAGGGTGACCCCTATATAAAGTATGATTTAATTTTGACTCTGTCCCTGGGAATGACTGCAATTTTTAGTAAGCCACGTTACCTCTATGGGCTTAATTTTCAATTTATATTTCATCTGAAGAATCAAAATACAGCTAGATCTTTTCTGATTTTAACAAAATATTTTATCAAATGCCAGATTAATATTTATGTAGTTTCAAAACCAAAGTAGTATATATTGAAGTAACAGCACACAAATGAGAAAATTACTACTCTGGTGAGAATTATTGATTAGTTTATAAAGTTTTTAATTGTTAATAATTAAGTTATTAGTTGGTCTAGTTCAGTAAGGGTCAATTAAGATGACTTACTCCTGTCAGCTCAGTTCAATGCTCAAAAGTATAAGTTAACACACCCTCAGAGGCTGTTATATTTGTTTTAATTGAGCTTTTTCTATGACCACTTAGCTACCTTTTCTAGGGTTTCTGTTTTTACAGTAGAATATGCAACCTATTATCTTTAAATTTCTTTAATTTCCTTTTGTCTGGAGAGATTTCTGTATCACTGAGTGTGCTACACCTGGGTGAGCCGAGTCACATGACTTGGACTTTAGTATGGGAAGGTAAGTGTCAGTGAGATTCTGTGGGGATAGATAAAGTGAAAGACACATTGCAGAATGTGCCTAAGTAAAGTGTTATGAAATAAATACATTCATGCACGTTTCTTAATGAATTTGTATAACATCTTAATACTTTGAGACCTCAGAAATAGTCTTAGGATAGGGATTTAGGACATTAAACTTTAAGATTTTTCTGCACTGTTATGCTTACTTGCTACTTTCAAAAACTTGTATATTCACAAATGTGTCTACCTTTGAGAATATTCTACATGCATTTCATGTGAAATGACATCTTCTGTTATACTTACAGTCTGATCTTCAGTGAATTTTGACAGTACATGAGGAACAGGTGCTCCAAATACAAAGCTCCAAATTGTATATCACATTACATGTGCTCTTTTTGTCCCTCAAATGTACATTAAATGAGAGTTAACAGTAAGAGAAACAAACCTGAATATAAAAACATATTTGGAATTTTTTCCTAAATGGACTATGATAAGAGTCTTATTAGCCACTTAAGTTAAAATTATTTGCTATTCAATATAATTGTTCAAAAGCTCCTCCAATTTAAAACTCATTTATATGAATTATATTCCTTCATGGACTAAATAATTCCATTGAAAATTATTTCCACTTTAAAAAAGGTCCTTAAATACTTGAGCATATAAATGTCTGCAGTTTAATTTCAACCTTATGCAATGTATGCATGTGTTAATATACATGAAACTTCATTAACATGTAAAATTTTTATGTTCATGTGTAACTTAAAAATTTTATTTTATCCAATGATCCCTCAGGTAAAAGACTTCTATTTAGAACTTACAAAGAATTAAAAATATCAGCCACCCCAATTCAAAGATCCAATCTAAAAATGGGCATCTGAGATGAATACACACTTCTCAGATAAAGGAATACAAATGGCAAATAAATACATGAAAAAATGTTCAGCATAATTGGTGATTCAAGAAATGCAAATTAAAACACTGGGATTCCATCTCACCCCTGAAAGAATGCCTATCATTAAGAAATCAATGAATAACAAATGTTGGTGAGGCTATGGGGAAAAAGGAACGCTTCTCCACTGTTGGTGGGAGTGTAGACTGGTGCAACCACTGTGGAAATCAGTTTGGAGATTCCTCAGTAAAGTAGGATTAGAGTCCCATCCAACCCAGCTATTTCCCTTTTGGATATTTTTCCAGAACAACTGAAAATATCATACCACAGCAATGTATGTGCCCCCATGTTTATAGCAGTGCAATTTGTAATAGCTAAATCATGGAAGCAAGCCAAATGCTCATCCACTGAGTGATGGATTAAAAAAGATGTGGTATTTTTACACAGTGGAATATTACTCAGCTATAAAGAAAGATAAACGAGGCTTTCATAGGTAAATGAATAGAGACCATATTCATAAGCAAAATAAATCAGACCCACATGTGCAAATACCATATTGTCTCACGAGTGTAAGAACATGAAAGAGTGAATAAAGTCTAAAAAGTATATTAGATATTATGAAATGGAAAGAAAGTGCTCAAAAAGAAAGAAAACTGGGATGAGGGAAAAGTGAAAACAAAGAAAGAAGAGAAAATATGTATACACAGGATAGCTAAGATCATTGCATTACTGATTTCTAATGCTTTATGGAAAGGAATAATTAATGTTTAATGGTTTTATCAATCTTACATGCCTATATTTGTTTAACTGGGTAACCAATTTGAAGATAACAATATGTAATACAACAGCCTTTGTTAATTTCCTATCACCTTGTCTGAAATGCTGTGTTCCTTCTATTGTTTTGGTGCTGTTTTGTTTATGTCTGTCTGTTTGTTAATGTGCATTCATTCTTTTATCTTTAAAATAAAAAAATAAAAATTTAAAGAGCTCTTAATGTGTTAAATGCAGGTAGTAGTGAGGTGAAGTTTTCCAAGTATTTTCTAAAAATCACTTTTAATGGATTTAGGATATTAAGATTTTCATACAAGTTACTTACTTTTTCAAAACTAACCACAGATCACATAGAAATATATAAACATCTTGTATGTAACACTACATCATAATTTTCAAAAATGAATATCAAGACTATTCTGCAAACAGAGACTGATCTTTTAGTCATATTGCCTTTAATAATCAAGAAGGGAGAAAATCAACTTTGTAAAGTTTGAATAAAAAGATACATACTGTTAATCTTTTTAAATTGGAAGTGATATTTAGAAAAATTCTTCTAATTTTTATAGTCCCATTTCACATATATTGGATAGAATTATGTGTGCCCATATTCCCATTATCAAAATAGACATTTGATTATATTAGGAGCAGTCACAAGTGACCCTGAAAAACCTTTATAAATGTTTTAAAAAATGCTTTTCTTATCATTTTATTTTTAGCCTTGACATAAAATAAAAGCTCAGAAACCCTTGTGTAATATATAAAGGAAGAACAAAAAACAAGATTACTATAGTAACTCAGTGATATATTACAACACAGAGTATTTCCTGTAGGGTAGTCCAATTACAAAATAGTAAAACAGGACCAAAATCCAATAAAGTGTTTTTTCTATTTGTTTCAGTAAGTTTAGCACAGCAGGAATTGTGGCTTTCCTCCCGGTTGATGTGTCAAATCTGCAGTTTGAAATGTAACTGCAAATTGAAAGTATTTTTAAGACATCATGGATAATCTAAGGACCTGAGCCATATGAATGAGATAATTATGCAGCATTTAATATATTTAATTTGCTTTTATTGTAATAATTTCATGCCTTGGGTTCAAGAAAATGTGCTTATTTGAAAAGAGTAATATGCTTGCATGTTTAAGGCATGTAAAACTAAACTTGGAGTCATTTATTTATTTTTATCTCTGTATGTTTGTAGTACCTAATAAATACCTTCACTATGGAGCATCACTACTAACACTTGTGCGTTTCGATTCTTTACACTTGCCCCTTAGCTCCTCTGCCTTAGGACTCCTCTACTTCCCCAACCCTCCCCCTCCCTGAAAAGTCATTTAAATGGCATTTTCCTGGGTCCAGTTTTTGCAGGTGTCTTTTTACTTGCCTTTGCCTAGTTGAGCCAGTTCAGTTTAGTTTGAAGAAAAAAAGTTATAGATATTTTGAGTTAAAACCATAAATATAAACAAAACTTGATATAGGATTCTCTAAATAAAACTTTTGAAAAATAACTTGAAATCTCTTGAGGACCACATCTTGGTCCATAGCATGGGGGTAAATGTCATTATACATGGATTTATGGATATTTAATATCTTCTTAAGCTTTTTCATGTCATGAGGTGTAGGTTTCAGAAAGGTCAGCCAAGATAAGAATAAATAGAGGAGATGGAACATTTACCTTAGAAAGAATAAGATCTGCAAAGTCAGGTGTTCCAGACACTTAGTCTGTGGTGGGGAATGGGTAAGAGAAATGTCTGTGGGATTAGATGTGAAATAACAGAGGGACAATGGCTTGGAACAGTGGCAACGATTTTTGACTAAGTGGCTCCTTATAATTTTGCTTACAAGTTCAGAGCAATTCCTGGAGAAGTAAAAATAACTGAACCTTGTGAGAAACACATGCAGTGATTTCTGGTAGTAAAGGGCATGTGCAGTTTCAAATGTCAAGGGTATAAAATGAGTTCAGATGGAAACTTTGCCTTGCCCTCTCACATCCTGGCACTTCTTATTCAGGCAAAGAAAGATTTGTCTTAATTAAGACTTATGTTCATATGTTCATAATTAATTAAATAGTTTTAAGAATGTGAAAGAATTCACCAGAGCCAACTGTCAGGATTGTGCTCTGTCCAAGTACAATGTTATCTGGAAGGCATTTCATTGCAGAGCTCTTTGAATGTGAAGTTTGAACAGCGTGATTCCGTGTCTGTACCTTGCAGGCATACCTCAGCCCACTGCACTCTGGCTGCTTTGCCTTACAATTTTTTTTCTGTTGTACAGAGTGCCCTGTACAAAATGAAGAAGCTCAATTACCACATTTAATTATTTTATTTGTTACTTATCCTTTATGTCCTGGTTTCTTCAAAAGACATTTCAGCAGATCTATTAAATTAAGTTTTCATGAAAATTAGTACTACTTTAATAATAAAGTGCATAATATTTGTCACTTATTTCCAAGTAAACAAATAAGAAAAGTAGAAAACAATAAATAAAAATATGCTAAGCACTGGGTAGTTATTGTACATCCTGAAAACTCAATAAAGGAGAGATGAGAGAAGCTATAAATTATTTTACTGAACACAAGAAAAAAGAAAAATGGTGAAAAATAAACCTTTCCATTTGCTACTGCTTCTGTCTCCAGATACCTGCATGTTTTGCTCGTCTGTACTTCCACTTCTTGTCTCAGATGCAGTCATCTCATGTTCACTTTCCTTGACTTCAACCACAGAAAGTTGTTACGCAGCTTATACTTCCATACTTCTTAACCTTATATCCTATTCTATTTCTGACATCTACAACTGAACTACTTATTTTTTGCTTATATTTAATTTGTCTTGCCAATGAAATATAATATCTATGAAAGTTTCATGTTTGTGTACTGACAGTAAGTATGTGTTGTGTAAATGAATAAAGGCGTTTAATAATTTTGTGTGAACCATAAGTCCCAAGAAGGATAGAGAAGTTCTGTACAGTTATGAGAATGTCTGACAGATTGATAGTAAGTATAGAGATATAATGGAAGCCATCTTCATAAGTGTAGAGGGAGACAAAGAAAACATCCTGTTGGAATGTGTTTTGAAGTCTTTCATATTGAAGAATTTGATCAGTTTTTAAGAAAAATAATGGTAGCACAAAACAAAGACTGGGGAAAGACCAAAAAGATAGAGGTAGTTACCATTTGAAGGTGAAAGAAGAGCCTTTGCAAATGAAGAGAGTAGCAAATCTTGTTAAATGTTCCAAAAATCAAATAAATGTGATCCAAAAAAGTCTTCTCTGACATGAGTGGCACTGACATACAGCTCTTAGTGACATGAGCCATATGCGTGGAGGAGGAATAGAAGCTCCTGGATTGGTATCTTAGTCAGCTTGAGCTTCTATAATTAAATGCTGTAAACCATGTGACTTAAACAGTGCGCACTGATTTCTTACATTTTTGAAAGTGACAAGTCCAATCAGAGTGACAATAGAGATCCCTGGTGAAGACCAGACCCTGTTTGAGGTTTACAGAGAACTTTCGGGTATGTGGTTACATGGTAGAAAATGTGGTAACTAGCTCTCTGGCTTTTTTTTTGACATTGTACTAATCCCTTTTATGAGCATTCCACCCTTATGACTTCAGTATCACCTACAGGTCCCAGCTGTATATACCACCACATTGAGATTAGTGTTTCAATACATGTGTGGGTGGGGACAAATGTTCTGCTGATAATAATTGGAATGTGCTACAGAATGAATTTACTGAATGCACAGAAAGAACAGAAATAGAGATTGTCAATTTTTTTTTTAATTTTAAAAGTAAAAGAATGAAAACATTAGCAAACACACAAAGTAGCACAAGAACAGTACAAAAACTGAATTACAGATAAGGTGGCAGGGAATTAACAATGGTTGTGGTGTTACATATTGATAACTGCAAAGCGTATGTTCAGGGTAACACATATAGACATACAAGACTGATCAAACAACTAATCATTGACTGTTCCTTTCAATAAAGCAACACAAGACAATAGTGCAACCATGTTAGCCATCCTGCATATACATACATACATATGTACATAGTAATCCCTTTCTTCCTTTTCTCCTTCCCTTCATCCCAGTTGCTCTTTACGTTTGAGCTGTTTCCTTTCCTACCTCCTAATTTATATTCCCACTTTCAGTTTCTTATACTAATGCTACAATATGCTGTTTGCACATGCACATCTGATTTATTTCACTTATGAGTATGGTCTCTAATTGGGACCATTTGCCTATAAAAGCCTCAAGTTTGTCATTCTTTACAGCTAATTAATATACAATTATGTAAAAATGCCACAGTTCTTTTTATCCAGTCCTCTGTGGATGGACATTTGGGTTGCTTCCACAATTGAGCTATTACGAATTACACTGCTATAAACATGGGTGCACATATATCGCGCTGTTATGAGGTTTTCAGAGATGCTGGGAAAATACCCAGAAGGAATAGCTGGGTTGAATGGGACCTCTAGACCTAGTTTGCTGAGGAATCTCCAAACTGATCTCCACACTGGTTTAACCAGTTTGCAGTCCCACCAGCAGTGCAGAAGAGTTCCTATTTCTCCACATCCTCGCCAGCATTTGTTTTTGGTTGACTTTTAATGCTGGCCAATCTAACTGGGGTGAGATGAAATCTCAATTTTGTTTTAATTTGCATTCCTCAAATGACTAAAGATGTACATTTTCTCATATATTTATTTGCCATTTGTATTTCTTTATCTGAGAAGTGTGTGTTCATCTGAGATGCCCAATTGTGGATTGGGTCTTTGAATTTGGACAGGTTCATATTTTTTAATTCATTCTATGTTCTAGATGGAAGCCTTTTGTCCAAGGGACTGACATCTAGGATTTTTTCCCAATTTGTGGGTTTTCCCTTTACTCTGCTGGTGATTTCTTTAGATGTGAAAAAACTTTTCAGTAAGATGAGTTCCCAGTTATTGATTCTTTGAAGTGTTCCCCTTGCAGTTCCATTTTTGTTCATGAACTCTCTGCCTACTCCTATGGCTTCAAGATTTTTACCTACCCTCTCTTCCAACAGATTTAGTGTTTCTGTTTTAATATTAAGATCTGTGATCCATTTTGACTTGAGTTTGGCGCATGGTGATAGACTTGGGTCTATTTTCAGTCTGTGGCAGGTGGCAAGCTAGTTTTTCCAGCACCATTTATTAAAAAGGCTGTCTTTCTTCCAGTGGGCTTGTTTGGCCCCTTTGTCAAAGATTAGGTGGTGGAGTGTGTTTGTGCTTGTGGCTGCATCTTCCAGTCTCTTCCATTGATCCTCAGGTCTGTTTTTGAGCCAGTACCAGGTTGATATTTTATAGTAGCTTTGTAGCATAATTTCAGGTCAGGAATTGTGATTCCACCTGACTTGTCCTTGCTGCCCAGGATCACTTTTGCTATTCTGGGTCTCTTCTGGTTCCAGATGAATTTAAGGAAGGTTTCTCTCGATCTGTGAGGTATGCTGATGGTAGTTTAATGGGAATTGCCTTCAATCTGTACAACAATTTGGGTAGTATGGCCATTTTCACAGTGTTGGTTCTTCCTAACCATGAGCAGGGAATGCTTTTCCACTTATCAAAATCCTTTTCAATCTCTTTTTTTCAGTACTGTAGTTTTCATTGAATAGATCTTTTACTTCTTTTGTTAGATTGATTCCTAAATATTTCAATTTTTTGGATGCTATTGTAAAAGCTATGGTGTCTTTAATTTCACTCTCAGTCTGTTTGTTGCTTGTGTATAGGAGTGCTATTGAGTTTTTGGTATTGACTTTGTGTCCAGCTACACCACTGAATTTGTCAATTAATTCCAGGAGTCTTCTTGTGGAGTTTTTGGGTTCTTCCATGTAAAATATCTGTCATCTGCAAATAGTGATAATTTTACTTCTTCCTTTCCTATCCTTATTTCTTTTATTTCTCTTTCTTGTCTAATCACTATGGCTAATGCTTCCAGAACTATGTTGAATAGTAGTGATGACAGTGGACATCCTTGTCTTGTTCCTGACTTTGAAGTGAAAGCTTTCAGTTTTTGTGCATTTAGTATGATGCTGACTGTTGGTTTGTCATAGATGGCTTTGATCAGATTCAGGTAAAGGCCATCTATTCCTATTTTTTCTAGGGTTTTTAAGATGAATGCATGTTGAACTTTATCAAAAGCTTTTTCTGCATCTATCGAGATGATCATGTTGTTTTTGTCTTTGGCTTTATTGATATGGTGTATTATATTAATTGATTTGTGAATATTGAACCATCCCTGCGTTCCTGGAATGAATCCAACATTGTTATGTTGTATAATTTTCCTTATGATTCGCTGCATTCTATTTGGTAGTATTTTATTAGGTATCTTTGTAGGTATGTTCATTAGGGAGATTGGCCTATTGTTCTTTCTTGGTTGAGTCCTTCTCTGGTTTTGGTATTAGAATGATACTTGCCTCCAGAAATGAGGTAGGGAGAATTGCTTCCTTTTCCGTTTCATTGAAGAGTTTGAGGAGTGTTGGCATTAAATCTTCACTGAATGATTTACAAAATTCTGCTGTGAATCTATCAGGGCCTGGGGTTTTCTTTGTTGGTAATTTTTTAATGACAGTTTCAATCTCATTAATAGATACTGTGTTGTTCAGGACTTTTATATCTTCCTGGTTGAACTTTGGTAATTCGGACATTTCTAGGAATCTGTCCATTTCTTCTGAGTTTTCTATCCTAGTGGGAATAAAGATCCTCAAAGTAGGTATTAATGATCTTTTGAATTTCTGTAGGATCTGTAGTGATTTCATCATTTTCATTATTGCATGAATTTGAGTTTTTTCCTTTCTTTTTTTGATAAGGTTGGCTAGGGGTTTATCAATTTTATTTATTCGTTCAAAGAACCAACTCTTGATTCCATTGTTTTTGAAGAGTTTTCTTTATCTCAATTGCATTAATTCCTGGCCTAAGCGTTATAATCCCCTCCCTTCTTTGGGCTTTGGGTTTGACTTGTTCTTCTTTTTCTAAAAGTTTGAGGTGCAACATTTTAGTCTATTTATTTGCTCTCTTTCAGTCTTCTTTATTATGTGTGAGTTCATTGCTATAAATTTCCCTCTGAGGACTGCTTTCATTGCATAGCATAGATTCCTGTAATTTGTATTTGCATTTTCATTTGTTTGTGGTATTTTTAAATTTCTTCTTCAATTTCTTCTGTGATCCATTTGTTATTCAGGAGGTTGTTGTCTAATTTCCAAGTGTTTATGGAGTTTTTGGAATGTCCTTTGTCATTTATTTCTAATTTCATTGCACTGTATTCAGATAATATGAATGGAATAATTTCAATTCTTTTATATTTAGGTAAATATGCTCTGCAGGCTAGAATGTGGTCTATTTAGAGACAGTCCCATGTGCAGCTGAGAAAAATGTGTATTCTGATGTTGTGTGGTGGAACACTCTGTATACATCCAGTAAGTCCAATTGTTCACACATTTGGTTCAAGTCTGTTATATCTTTACTCAATTTTTGTCCAGTTAACCTGTCTCTTTGTGTCACAGGGATGTTTAGGTCCCCTATTAAAATAGTGTTATTATTTGTTTTTTTACATCCGTTAAGATTTGCCTTATATAGTTTGGTGCTGCAGTATTTGGTGCATACATGTTTAGGATTGTTATCTCTCCCTTTTTCAGTTTTCTAACTAGTATGTAGTGGCCTTCTTTTTCTCTTTTGATAGTTTTCAATTTGAAGTTTGCATTGTCTGCAGACATTAGAGCTACTCCTGCTTTGGATTGCATGGAGAATTGTTTTACATCCTTTGTCTTTCAGTTTGTGGATTTCGTTTTGAGTAAATTATGTTTCCTGTATACAGCCTATTGTGGGATTTTGTCTCTTAATCCACTCTGCCAGTCTGTTTCTTTTGACTGGTGAATTGAGGTCATTTACATTAATGCTTAAAACTGTTATATGTTGGCTTATTCTTGTAATGCTGTTTACTTGCTGTTGCTTTGTACTTTTCCTGTTTAATTTCTTGTTCTGCTTAAGGGCTCCTTTCTATTGTTGTTCTTGTGATTGTGGTCTGTTTTTACTCCGTCTAGAATATCTTTGAGTATTTTTTGTAATGTTGGTTTGGCACTCATGAAGTTCTTCAGTTGTTCTTTGTTGTGTTAATATTTTTGTCTCCATTGAATTTGAAGGATAGTTTTGCAGGATATATCAGTCTGTGTTGGAAGCTGTTTTGTCTCAGAATCTGTAACATATCACTCCAAGCTCTTCTTGATTTCATGATGTGTGTTGAGAAGTCTTCTGTGGTTGTGATGGGCTTTCATTTATAGGTGATCTGTTTCTTTTCTCTAGCAGCTTTTTATATTATGTTCTTTTGCTAGATATCTGGGATCTTGACTATTATATGCCTGAGTGTGGTTTTATTTGGGTTGTGGCTCACTGGAGTTCTATATGCCTTGTTTAAGTGCACATCAGTAGTTTTTACTTTGCTTGGGAAATTTTTTGCTTTTATTTCTGCAAATAGTCTTTTTATGTCATTTGTGCTACCTCTTGCTGTTTCAGTGATTCCCATTACTCGGACATTATTTCTCTTTGCTTCTGTTGGATTGATTTTTCCTGTTTTCTTGATGACTTAAGAGAGATCCTTCTTTTCACAATCTTTAGCTGTCATGTTGTCTTCAAGATCTGAAATTATATCTTCAGCTTCATTCAAGTGGTTCTGGAAGTTTTCAATGCAAGTTTTCATTTCCTGGAAATCTCTTTGAGACTGTTTCATGCCTTCTAATTCATTCCTGAATTACTAATGTCACATTTCCACTTGTTGCCTTTGATCTTCTAGTCTTTTATCTGTTTCTTCTCTGTATGTGTGGCACATTTCTTCCATTATTGTTTTTATTTCATTTTTTGCCTGAGAGATTATTTCTGATTTAATCTCTGCTATGGCCTGATGCAGTTGTTTCTTTACTTCAGATGTGATCATTTCAGAAAATTTAGGTATATGGCTTCCTAATTCTCCTATATCTGCTATATCTCCTATATCTTCTATATCTCCTTGCACTTGTTCTGGGTGGAGTTGTGTTCTGAGATTGAATTTTGCTCCTATGTCTTGTCATTTTGAATATCAGATTACAAGTGCTGAGCTACAAACTACCCAAGCAGCTCACAAAAAACTCTAGTGACCCTAGTTTACCTGGATATCAAACTAATCTCACGGTGATAGCAGACTATGCGCCACTGGGCCCAGGAACCCCAGATAATTGTTGGGGTGCATGGCTCAGACCACACCTGCAATGGTGGGGGAGTGCTGGGATTTGTACCAGGGTCTCCAGTCCGTGCATGGGAAATGTGCTGGCCTCAACCTTGAAGCCAGTGGTGGTTAGGCAGAGCCGCTGCTTCAGGATCCTCACGTAGCTGGTCATGGGAGAGCAGGTCTCTCTTCTCAACGCCGAGGACCAAAGAGCCTGAGGCTGTTTCCACACTGCAGGTCTCAACCACCAACAGAGATGAGCCCTCCCAGCCCGAGCTCCTTCCTAAGGTGAAAGTGTTGGAGCACAGCCCAGGCGCAGGCCTTACTGGAGGAGCAGGAGAAGAGTACTGTGGACATGCTGCACTGCTCAGGTGGTGCCACAGGCCAGCTTCCCTCTGTGTGAGATTGCCAATATTGACAACAAAGTTTTTTCATATTTTTGGCTTTGCCGAAGTGAGAAGAGATGTAGAATTTAGGAAAGTTTTAGGTTTGACTGCTAACAAATAATTAAAAAGGCCATTGATGGTTGCACATGTCCATAATCCAAATTATGCAGAAAGCTAAGGTAAGCAGATCACAAATTTGAGACTAGCCTGGGCAATTTAGTGAGACCCTGTGTCAAAATTTTAAAAAATTGGTTAAGGATGTAGATGAGTAGTAGAACACTTGCCTGGTATGCATGATCACCTGAGTTCCATTTCTTGTAATGCACATATGTGCACGTGCGCACACACACACACACACACACTCCTCCCACACAGTTAAATAGTAACAAAGGATTTCCAGGAATAATAGAGGAGAAAATTACAAGTGTGTGACTAGAGGATTAAGAAGGAAGTGGAATCCAGGTATAGGGCATTTGTGGAGACTCATATACTGCACAGGAAAAGAAGCTGACACACTCCTGCAAGAAAGGGTGGAGGAGTATACCACGACATTTATAAACAGGCTTAGAGTGGTGGCCCTCAGAAAGCGTCCACTGTGTCCCAAAGGTAGAAAAGGTGACCTAGTGAGGATGATGAAATGCAAGAAGAGAGACATGGAAGTGAGCAGAGAAAGAACATTGGAAGGTACAAGGTTACACACAGAAGTCAGTTCTGTTGTTGCATGGTGTGGAGAGGTCCATTAACTGTTGTCAGTGGTGATACCGTCATGCCAGCTTTATCTGTGCATAGACAGATATCTTCTGCAGGTGTGGAGATTTTCATTCAAAATTTCTGCAAAAGACATGGCAGAAGTGACTACAGTAGCTGGGCCTCTGAAATGTTGCCTGAAGTATCCAGAGTGGAGCTCAGCAGAGTGGATGTGCAGTGAGCTAAGTGGGTGAGGAAGGTCGGAGGAGCTGTGGGGCTCATTAATAAGAATAGCACAGTTTATTGCTTACCTTTCATGCTGCAAGAGCTTTCTACTTAGCTTAATGCTTTTATTAAATTAATTCTTAATTGTAATCATATGAGGTAAGTGGTATTACCATCTAAACTTCAAATATTAGCCTTATCTTAATTTGTGGTTTTTAAAATTAATTTTCTCGGTACATTTTTGGTGTACATAATAGTCACACTCATCATAGGGAATTTGTACATAATATATCTGAATTCGTTTTCCCCTTCCTCTCCCTTCCCTTGAATCTCTCTTCCCCTCCCCATTTGAAAACTTTCTTTTTATTGTTTCCTTGCGTTTCTTATTTTCTCTCCCTATCCCCTTCCTTCCTTTTTGCCTTTCCCTCCTTTCCCACTCTTGTTCCTTTGCCCATTTGAACATTTTCTTCCTCCTTCCCAATATACTATATATCCTCCACTTCGGTCCTTATTCATCCTTTGGGTTTATTTATCCTTTGAGTGCAGTATTTAAATGTGTCCTATTTATTTCACTTGAAGTTCTGTTCTCAAGGTGCATCCATTTACTTAAAAAAAGTTTCAAGTTTATCTTTTTTGTGGTAGAGTAGTACTTCACTGTATATGAAAGCCACAGGTACTTCATCCATTCATCCATTGATGGGCTTGGGCTGTTTCCAAGATTTAGCTATTATAAATTGTGTCCCTGTAGACATGAGTGTATATATATATATTGCTGTGATATGGTGCTTTTAACTGTTTCAGGAAGATATCTAGAAGGGGAATCAGTGCATGAAATGCAACCTCTAGGTTTAGTGTTTTGCTGATTCCCACTGTGGTTGTACCAATTTCCAACGCCTCTAACAGTAGAGAAGGGGTTCCTTTTCCCTAAAACCCTTCCAAGATTTCTTACTGGTTAATTTCTTGATGACAGCCATTCTTCCTGGAGTGCAGTGCAATTTCCATGTCGTTTTCATTTTCATTTCTCAAATGAACAATGATACTGAACACCTTTCATACATTTATTTGCTGTTTGTACTTCCCCACCTGAGAAGTGTCAATTTATTTCAGATGCCCATTTTTGGATTGGGTCTTTAAATTTGGAGGATCTGATTGTTTTGAATTCTTTATATATTCTAGATATTAGTCCTTTATCTGAGGAATAGCTGATAAGACTTTTTCATGTTCTTCAAGGTAATTCTTCCCTCTGAGGTTTCTTTTGCTGTTTAGAGGCTTTTTAATGGATATGATCACAGTTGTTGATTTTTTGTAGCATTTCCTGTGCAATCAGGATTTTATTTATAAAGTCTGTGCCTATACTTAGGTCTTTAAGTGTTTTCTATTCTCTATCAGCTGATTGTTTCTGTTCTATTTTTCCTTCTTTTATTTTTTTGTTTCTGTTTTAATATTTAGTTTTGATCCATTTTGATTTTAGTGTAGTGTGTAGTGAGAGATGTGGATCTAGCTTTAGTCTTGGGCATATGGAAAGCTAGTTTCCCAGCACCATTTATAAAAAATGCTATATTTCTTCCAGTGAAGGTGTTGAGCCCCCTTGTTAAAGATAAGGTAATTGAGTGTGTTTCAAATTGTTTTTGCATTTTCTATTCTGTTCCACTGATCTTTGGTTCTGTTTGTTTGGCCAGTACCATGCTGTTTTTAATCTCTATAGCTTTGTAGTATAATTTTAAGTGGAGAATTGTGATGACTTTATTGTGTAGAATTGGCTTTGCACTTTTAGGTATCTCTGTTTCCATGTGAATTTTAAGATTCACATCTAGATCTGTGAGGTATACTATTGGTATTTTCATTGGCATTACATTACATCTGTTTAACAATTTTGGAACTGTAGCCATTTTCACTATATTGGTTCATTTTCTAATATCCTCTCCCATCTCCTTTTTCAGAGTACTGCAATCCTCAAACTCTGTAATGAAATTGAAAGGGAAGCAATACTCCCAAAGTCATTATTGGAAGAAAGTGCTACCCTGTTACCAAAACCACAGAAAGGCCCAAACCAAAAAGGAACCCTAGGCCAGTGTCTTTAGTGAACATAGATGCAAAGTCCTCAGTAAGATGTTGGAAACACAATGTAGCAAATCATCAAAAAGATTTTATACCATGATAATGAAGGATTCAACTTGGGGTGTGATAATGGTTTAATATACAGAAATCAATAAATATGATACACTACATTAATAAAACCCAGAACAAAAACCATATGATCATCTCAATAGATGCAGAAAAGTATCTGACAAAGTCCAATACCCATTCGTGATAAAAAGCCCTAAAGAAAATTGGAATAGAATGTCTTTATCTCAATCTGATAAAAGCCACCTATGACAACCAACAGCCAACATCATACTAAGTGGTCAAAAAACTGAAAGTTTTCACTCTAAAGTCAGGAACAAGGAAGAGTGCCCACTAACACCACTCCAGTCGAATACATACCAGGAAGCATTAACTGAGCAATTAGACATGAGAAAGACTTAAAAAGAACAATGATAGGAAAGGAAAGAGTTAAATTATTATTATTTGCTGATGACATGATACTCTACATAGAAGACCCCAAAACTCTACCAAATATCCTAGATTAATAACCAAATTTGGTAGCATAGCAGGATAGAAGTCAACACTCAAAAATAAATAGCATTCTTGTACATGAGTAACAAACTCACTGAAAGAGAAATTAGTGAACCACCTTTCACAATGGCATCAACCAAAATGGAATACTTAGGCATGAATCTAATGGAGGAAATAATTTTATAGGTAATATTAATTACTATGATGTCTAAGATTATACATATAACTATAACTGCATTTCAACCCTTGGATAATCTAGTTTTGCCTTTTTAGTTTAACTGCTTTGGTACAAACATTGCTAAGGTCTTGAAGTATGTAAGTAGGGGAATTGAGCAAGCCAAAGGGAGGCCTGGGAATTTGCATTGGAGTACAAGGGTGTTGGAATTACTGAATTCACAAAGAACACACTAAGGTGACAAGAAAGTTCTGTTCCTGGCAGTGTGAACTTTATTATTATTTGTTTTGCTTTCCTGCAATGGAACAAATCAACTCTGCAGGTATAAAATACTTCAGTTACACTTACTGAAGATTATCTTTTCATGTACCATTTTTGAAACAAAAGAGTTTTGATAAGACATTGAGACCCGAGTAAAACGGATTAAAGTATTCTCAGTGAAAGCTCAATGGGAGGTATCTTGAGGTACAGTCTAAAGAAATGTGTCAAACTGGGATAAAGAGCAAAATCACAGAGTAGAAACACATGTTTATTTCAGGTTATGGTGGATCACATCATTTGTACTTCACCTTTGTTATTTCAGATAACTAGCGTGGACTTTCAGAAGGTTATCCTTTTTCCAAGTTTAGAAGTTGTTCATTCGTACATATTTTGCCTCTACAAATTACTGTCACACAATCAGCAATATCTTTGAAAAGTTGTTAATTGATCACATCAGTCAGTGCCACATGAATTGCCAGGCTAGTATAATGTTAGTGTTTCCTAAGAATTAGTAAAGCTCCCCCAATGCACAGACTTTGAGGGAACCTGTTATTACTGGAAGCAATGTGACTTATTGACTATTGTGTATGATCTGTGCATCCCCTGCAGCTTTCCCTGTGGTGAGAGGAGGTGTGCCACTTGTGGCAAAGTGTGTAGGGTTCTAGGCTTTGCCTGAAAGAAGTGCAGCATTGGGCTGTGTGAAGGCCCTGGAGTTGGCAGCATTGGTCATGCTTCATGCGGGGAGATGAGTTCTAAGGCAACATAACACTTTTCTTGTTGCGGAGAGGAAAATGAATTTCACTGGAGTGGTAAATTTTATTTAATAAGTTAATAGTTTGCTGATGGGAATATTTTAAGTAGCAAAGCTGGAACTTACCTCTTATATGCCTTCCTCGAAAACCTGATATTTTTAAATACTGTCTTTAGTGCCTGGCATTAGGAAATACTTAAATGTTTTTGAACGTGGTTGGGTTAATTGGTGTGGAAGAAACATAGATTTCATATAAGTGTCTTCTGAGTTTTGTATGTTTTTAGCTTATTAGTCTGGTTGTTAATCTGTATCTATAATAATTAACTTTATAATGACTTACAAATAAATAAAACTGATGCTGGCAAAATAAAAGGGAAAAAAAGAATTGATACATGTTATGCACATGTTCTAATTTCCTATAATGAATGTAATCATTATGAACTGCAGATGTACACTAATAAAAATTGAAAAGTAAGAGTAAAAGAATGGCTTCATCCAAAAAAGTAGAGCTCAATCACTGAAGTGAATACATTTTAAAGTACTTTAGATGTGATTCTAAATTGTAGCAATGTCATAATGTTTATTGTTATCTTTCTGTATAGCAATACTGGGCTAAGTAATTTGTCTAGATAATCTTGTTTATAGTAATAAACAATAATAATAATTGTGTTTTTTGACACTTCTGTAATCCATATATAAAGAGAAATTCAAGTGGTTCAAGAAATTTGACCATGGTCATATAGAAAATGGTAAATACATAATAGCAAAATCTATTTCACTGTTTACTCCTCACTGAGAATTTTGTTTGGTCATGACTTAGTAGCTTACTCTGTGGTTGTCGTATGTGCATATAGTTTGTTTTAAATATTTTGGTTTATTTTTGTTTGGCTTTTTTGTTTTAAATATTTAGAAAACTATTCTGTAACTTATGTTCTTAATTATATATTCTAGGAAAATTGAAGGGACAGTTCCCATCGATCAGAATTATGAGTATGGTCTCTAGTTGTGACCATTTACGAACAAAAGCCTCGAGTTTATCTTTCTCTATAGCTGAGTAATATAAAAGTACCACAATTTCTTTATCCAATCCTCAGTGTCTTTTGTGTAACTAGTTAACTTGAGCATGGATTATAAAAGATTTAATAAGTTAAAATGGCTGTCTTAGCAGCTGTGATATACAAAGTACAGCTGTGATATACAAAGTACAAAAATGCATCAAGTAAGTTTTTGCTTATGGTATTGTTATAATTATATAACATATAATATTGCTGCCATGGAAATGTTATGATAAAATATTTTTAAAAGTTTTCTTACTTTTTTCCATTAACAATATCTTGTATTTTGTATGTAGCCCAAGAAAATTCTTCAGTAAATATGGCCCAGACCAGCCACAATGTTGGACACCCATGCTTTAAGGCATTAACCTCATTACTCTCACTTTAATGGGGCATTTCTTGATAAAAATTGCTCTACTGATAACAGGAGAAATTTTATAGCAAGGCTTCAAAGTAATGATAGAAACACAGAAAAGGAGTATATTGTATTTTATTAGAATAATAAGTAATATATTGATGGTACAACAAAGTGAGACGTGGTCATTAGACTATAGCAGTAATTTTCATCATGAAATTGTCCACGGAATGAGTCACAGTTATACTGTTTTGATTAAGCATGTACATATTAAATATAATTTAAGCATTGAAATATGAAATAATATAGGAATGTTTATAGAATAATCACTACTTTAAAATCTACAATGAAGAATGTTTGTGAAATTTTAATTATTTACTATGTTGGAGGAATAAAAGTAAAAGAAATAAAAGTAAAAGATAAAAGTATATAAAGGAAGTTTGAATGGAGATAGGAATATTATAATTATTTTCCATAATATCTACTATGGTTTTTATTCTCCATTACCTTGCTTTGTACATATTCTTTAGGTAGGGTCACCATATGATTTGTAATTAGCATGTGTTGTTCCTAAAATTTAATTTACACACAATAAATTACATGATTTTAGCACTTTGAAAATTATTCCATGATTGAATAAAACAGCGATGAAACTTGTTGCAGGTGGATATACTAATTGACTGAATGGATTAATGAATTTTTATGGAGTGTCTGTACCAAGTTACCTCTCAGTGCTGAACATTTTCCTAGAGAGAGTAGGGAATTAAGAATACTAGTCTTTGCTAGGTTTATTGGAGCACACCTACAATCCACTGAGGAAGCTGAGGTGGGAAGATCATGAGTTTGAGGTCAGCCTGGGCTATACAGTGAATTGAAGGCTGGTCTCAACTACACAATGAGACCCTGTCTCAACAAAACAAAACAAAACAAAACAAAACAAAACTCATGCTGAAGTTGCTGAACACTGATAATTGTGCTTAAAGAAGTGTAATTTAACTGTGCTTTCTGCTCAGCCAGTTAACCGAGACTTTTATGTACATGACAGGCATGGATGGTGTGATGTTGTTGAGATTCCTCTTGATCATCTGTATAGTAGAGATAATGTCCTGGCTGGTAGCAAAGACGAGGTGAGATATTCAAAGTATTTAGCACAAGAGAGGTCAGGCTCACATTACTTCAGTAGTGCTATTTTCTCTTTTTTTCCTCTTTGAAGGATGAGTGAGTCATATGATTAAGTTGGTGTCAGCACAGTTTATAGGATTAAGACATTTTTACACTGCAGCCCTTCCTATGTCTACCATGTATGCAATATATAGTTATTTGAAATATCTCCACTCTATATTATATAAATCATGACTATGCACAATAGAATTTAGCAGACATAAAGATTCTTGTTGGTTTATAAATATTAAGGAGCATGAATCTTTTTTATATTTACAATTTTTTGAAGTTAATTTTTTAAATTCACAATATGAGGAGCTGTGAGCTTCATTAAGCAATAATTGAAATTTTCATTTTTTCTTTTTCCTTTAGAAAATTCTATGTTTCACCACCTTGTCTTTCACAAGAATTTAACAGAAAAGGAAAGATCTATAAAAATGTTGTGACCAGGTTTTAAATGCACAGATTTGAGTGACCAAACTTTCTTTAGGCAGGTATATAATATGTTTGTCTCCTTCTTGCCCACAAAGTAGAATATTTAATGGATAAATTAGCTTAGCCTGCTCATTATCACTTAAAGATTACTTTTCTCAAAAGAAATGAGAGTTTAAAATGATACAAAAACAGACCATCATATGGTTATTAGTTTTAGCGTGATGTCCTTGGAAATTTCCTGCATTAGTACAAGTGCAAAATTGTCACTTCTTTAAAAATGTCTAGTGCATTTATACTGATATAGACATGAGGTCATAAAACTCATTCCACCTTTCTAATACTACAATTGCAAAAGCAGATCATTATGGTTTACACGTGAAGTAGAGGTTTCAATGGTTTTAGTTTTGTGTGGATGTTTTCCCCCTGGAATTATGAAAGAGTTAGTAGCTTTTAAGGGAGGGAGTGTTTAATTCTTAGTGGGGCATGCATGACATGAGAGGCGTTTCACTCGTCATAGTGATGGGCTGGGCGTGGGTTCCTCCATGCGACAGCAGGTCAAAACTGTAAATCCCACAGTACTGTGGGAAGCATTGCACAAAAACAAAGCATTAACTAGTCCCTACAAAATGTAAACTGTGCCTAGTGGAAGCTGGGTATTCTTGATGTCATATGCAATATAGAAGTATTTATACATGTTGTACATTAAATTCTTATTTAGACTTAGTTAGATAAGCCAGCTGAGTGAATAAACATTAATGGAAAAAATGTGAGCTCCAGAGAGTAACTTATTCATTCATAAAATACATCTCAATTTTTAAATACTTAACTGCAAGTCTATTTTTTGATTTCAGGTTATATTAAGGAAGGAAATATTACCATGTGATAATTGTACATATTTAATCATGCCTACAAATTTGATTACACTGTGTATTGATTTTTCCTTAATAGAATATCTGTAGCAAAACAGAATGCCCTTCTTATATCCTACTCTTTCAATGTATGAATTTACATGAGCCTAATGTTCTGAAACTTTATAAAGAAGAATAAAGTAAGACATAATATCCACATGATAAAAAGGTATAAAAAACCCACTGTTTTTATTTGTCTAACATATATTATTTTCCAACATTTTGCAGAAAGATAGAATCAGACAATTTTTTTAAGAAAAAATGTCAAAAAAGCCAGCAAACCATATAGATGACATTGTAGTCAAATATTCTATGTTCTCTATTTTTTTATTTTTATTTTTATTTTTTATGTTCTCTATTGAAACATTGTATTTTTGCTTGAAATGCATAAATTCTCTAGAAAATAAGCTCTCTCCAGGGTCCTCTGGTGCAGAATCCCTCTGGGGTTTGTACCATCCTATTCAACGCTTAAGAAAGAGCTCTTAGTGACTCAAATATTAGTATCACTTGTTTCCTTCTTATGCAAGAAAAGTGACCTCTCCCAGAAGCAACATTGTTTTTTTGTTTTAAATCAAGTGTCTTTCAATGCTACACTAAATTTGAGACTAAATTCATCATTTCTGTCCACCTCCAGAAAAGCATATCCTCTCAGAAATTGTTAGTAAGCAGGGCAGAGATTCCTGAGGATGTCCCAAGGGAAGTGGGTTGAAGGTTTCTAATGTAGATCTCAAGCTCCTGCTAACATAGATCCTCATTAGCCTGGTTCCTTCTCCTAAGCTGCCACTTCCCACATCCACCTGTCTGTGCGTGCCTCCAGGGCCCTGTTTTCTCTTCTTTGACTTTATTTTCTTTCTTGCAGAATCCTCCATCCTTTATATTTAGAACCATCCTTCTCTGTAAAGATTTTTTTTTTTTTTTGCGGTACTGGGGATCGAATTCAGGACCTTGCGCTTGCTAGGCAAGCACTTATTCCACTGAGCTATATCCCCAGCCCCTCTGCAAAGATTTAAAGCAATATATAAATAAGTCCTTGTATGTTAAAGTTCTTATATGTATAATAAACAGTATGTGTTTTCTGTGGGCAAAAGCTTAGCATTCATATGTATAAACTATTTCTTCAAAGTTAAACTACTGGTATTTACCATAGGAGGTTTTCTGTTCTACTGATTAATAGTAGGTATGTAAATAATAGCATATCATTCAGTTTTATAAAAGAAATAAATGCTGTTCAATTATTTATGGCTCCAATATTGTCAGTGACTACTACATTAAACCACATAAACTAGTGCATTTCTGAGAAGGTTTAGCTAGTAAGGTTTAGTTATATTCATTTATGAAAATACATAGGGTGTCAGTAGTGTTTTAAAATTAATTAGTGGATTAAGTGTGTATCTCAAAGGCTGCTGTGTGAACCTTGGCCACTTTCGGGACCCCCATGAATCCACTGAATGTGGTGCTAATATGCTCCACTAATGTAGTCATCTCTTTTGTTGATTAAATGAGTCATATCCAGCCGCAGGATTTATGTTAAGCTTGGGAATACCTCTTGTGCTTTTTCCTTTGTACTATGATTTGGTCGCAGATGAAACTTTAGGGGAATTGACTTTGACCTCTATTACCTGAGTGTTTTGAGGTTAATCAGGTTAGATATAGTAGGGCCTCTTTAATTTATGATCGATTTTCCACTCACTTTGTTAGTTATCTGTCAGTACATAACCATCCATCCCAAAGCTTACTGATGTAAAACAATAGCAATTTACTATTTTTATAATTCTGTCATTTGGCTGGACTCCAAGTAAGGGTGTGCTTTCTTGCCCACCTGCACTGTTTAAGTGATGTGGGATCTCACTCAGGCTAGAAGAACTAAATGGTCTTGCTCATATGGCTAACAGGTGGTGTTCAGTTTTGGCTGGGGTTCCTCAGCTCTCCCCATCATGCAGTACACTTAGGTAGTAACTTACCATGCAACATTGGGATTAAAAACAGTAGAGGAAATGTTCATTCTTCTTTAAGGCCAAGTTCAAAATTGGCCTTAAGTTCAAAATTGGCCCCACTTTTGCCACCACTTATTGGTCCCCAGAGCTTAACTAAAGTAGTTCAAACTTAGGGGCAGATGAGACGGGAATGGGAGGGACTGTTAGCACTTTCTTTGAAGGAAGTGTAACACATATTACTAATAATTTTATTGCAATTATTATTTCAACTCTCTATTTCTTCACAAGAGTATAGTTCTTCTCAAAGAATATGAAAGTTAAACTGTGTCCTCCAGATGTGGGTAGTGGGTGATCAGTAAGTACAATGGCAGAATGAGCTCTGTGCAGAGATATTAATGATAATGCCATTTTAATATTCTTTCATATTTTAGCCTTTTATGTAAATGGTTTGTACTAGTTTCAGAAAATTACACTTCAGAATTATTAACTGTTTTTTAAAAGTATTTCAATATTACCAGGTCTTTGTTTAGCTGAATTTCTGTTTGTATAGAATTTCCCCTTAAGACAGCTTTTTTGAACAAATGGAGGACATCATAAAAATTGCAAAAGGATCATTTTGAATTTAGTATCTTAGAGTCTTTGGCAAGAATTATTCTTTAAAGTGGTTGGTACTTCATTGCCTAAGGGTAAGCTGAATCTTGTAGATAGACTTCTTTTTTTTTCTCCGTGTATTACAGACTAGTAGGGAAACTTTGCCATGGATGGCTGCCACCGTTCTAAATGCACACTTGTAATGCAGATTGGTTATTCAAGCAGCAGTTGTGATATAGCATCTTGAAACTTCTTTTTTTTCAAAGTGTTGTCTTATATTCTATTTCATTGCTTAGGACAAAAGTTACAGCTATTTTATTTTGCCTTAGATGTAGATACAATTATGGCTTACTAAACTATGCTTTCAAGTATTTTCACTGATAATATAAAGTGTCATGCTGGATAATATGCAAAATAAGGATGCCTTCGTGTCCTTCCTGAATTTAGGTATTTTTTTGTGCATATATAACTTGAAATTTGTAGTAGTCTTACCTGTAATTGAACAAAATGTTCAGTTTTCTCATTACTGTTGTACAGAGAACAGAAAGCTGCATGAATATTTTAAGGACTGTTCTTAGTTCACAGTGACCTGTGCATTTTTTCTTCCAAATTCAAGGAAATAAAGCATAAAATATGAATCAGTGATTAACTAGTCTAGAAGATAGGAACTTTCATGCAAAAAAGAACAATTTACACAATTTTCCCCCTCAGTGGTTGTGCTAGCATTAGCTTTTTATTTCCACTTAAATTCTTGCAGGTATATGCTATATTTTAACAAGCTCTCCTCTTGCAAAATTTTTCTATTTTTAGGGCAAACAAAATAAGTGATAAGTGCTTGTTGCCAAGATAGCATAAGTTAAATCCTGGGCCTCTGAAGTGTAAATTAATATCAGCTCTCAGAAATCACACTCTTCACCCTAAAAAGCATGCTGTACTTTACGTGCAAACATCAGGTGTGTATTCTATCTCATTCAGAGATGTGCTAATAAAATGATTAATACTAATATCTCCCCAGGTAGGATCCTGGTCTTATATATAAGCACATTTCTTTTTTTCTTTTTTTTTTTTTGTGGTACTGGGGATCGAACTCAGGACCCTGCGCTTGCTAGGCAAGCGCTTATTCCACTGAGCTATATCCCCAGCCCCTATGAGCACATTTCTAAGATGAAGAGGATGAATATGCAATGGATGTTCCCTTGGTATAAAGTAAGATAATCTTGGACAGATAGGGTTATACATAAGAACAGTACAATAATGCAGAATGGGAAGAGCACATTTTATCTTTTGCTTTAAAAATATCACCTAGTAGGTTAATGTCTAGTTACAAAGTGCAAGTGTCCACATTTTCAGGTACTATGTTATTTTCTCATCTGTACTTTAAGAGATTATATTGATTTCTGTAGAAATATCATTAGCATTTTTAAGTAGCATTCATCAGATTTCTCATAATTGATAATGCTTTCTACTAATATGTAAAAAGTCAAAGCAATGCTTTTCTAAAAATTATCATTAATCCATTTAGAGTAATGTAATTTAAATGCAGTTAATTCTTTTCCATTGATTTTAGTTAGATATTTTGGGACATAAATGGAATTGTTTCGTTTTTTAATTTGGCTGAGGTATAGTATGGATGTATGAGTTCATTGTCAAATTGCAACCAGAACTCTGTTGTTTTAAGGAACAGGCATCTATTTCCTTGACTAGTATAAAGAGATAATTAATAAACATGGTGGTGGCTCATGTGCTTGAAACTCACTGCATGTTTAGGGTTTGCATTTAGAGAACTTCTATAAAAACATATGGCATGAAGGACTGTTGATGGATGAGTGCCATTGCCTAAGTGAAAGCACTGAATCACAAAGTGTAAGTAATTATTTTCTTCCATTTGAATAATACATGTATCATAAAGCATTGGTTCAAACCATTTTCCGTAAAGAAAATGTGTGTTGTGTTATGTATTCTATCTACTGTACGTACTCCAAAAGACAAATTTTGACCTGTCTCATCATCAATAAAGCCCTCTTAAAATATGTTAAATGCTATAAGAATAGCCAATGAAATATGCATATTCATTAGATGAAAAGCTTATTGGACTTCGTGGTGTTTGGAACGTGTTAGAAAGTCTAGTATATTTGTTATTTGCTTCCTACCTACAAACTGAAGTGTGTTAGCTATATTCTCTTTAAATGATTTTATTAAACAAAACGATATGAATCTAATTCTCATTGTGCCACAAAAATTTAATAAATGTTTTTGTGCTATTGAAATCAGAACACTATGTAATTATAAAATATTATCTTTTACAAATAGCTTAATGCCTTTCTAATTTTTAAGCATAGCTGTACATTTTCTGGCACAAAAGCAGCCATTATAGGGATTGTTTGTCTAGCCTGTCTCTGTTGTGAAACTTCTGGGCACATTGCACATTTTTATGTACTGGCTATTTTATTATGTATGTATTTAACATCTCAAAAATAGTAATTATGAGAAATCATTATAATCAATATCCATTTATATAACATGCATCAGTCTGTTCTATCTGGTACTATGAATTCCATGCATGTTTTCTCAAGTAATTAGAAGAGAAATTCCAGAAGGGGATAAAGAAGGGGTAAGTAGCTTTGAACCCAGGCTTTCAGTGAGAGGGTACCTCTTTAGGCACCAAGGATAGTAGGAAGTAGAATCTGGTTTATTTTTCTAACAAGTTAACAGCCTGTTTTATTAAATAAGTATTACTAGACCAAATTATCATACTCCATTCCCGGAGGTAGTTTGGACTTGTAAAACTGTATATATTTCCTTGTTTTCTTGACATTTAAAGATTTATGTTCTCTTGTTCTGTGTGTTCTTTTTCCTCTAAAGAGCTGCTTCATATATTCCCTAGAGATTCTTGCAAGGGAAACCTGATTATCAGGATTGATAACTGTGCTTTATACATTGCTATGAAGAGTCAAGAAGTTGGTTTTATTTACCCTGTAAGAATTTTTTTTTTTTTTAGTTCTGGGTGAAGGAGTATTTTAAAAAGTCATTTGTGGTCTTGGATTTCTGTAATCCCAGTGCTATGGCAAACACAAACACTAAAACAGCACCCAGGATTTTGAGGCAGATTTACATACATTGATAAGCACTGGTCAGGATCATTCCCATAATGTCAGGCCCTGATGTCTGATGGTGCAAGGCTTATATGAGATAAGTAAACAGGAAGTACAGAGGCAGAATGGCTTGTCAATTTGGGATTGGTTCTTACAATATGCATCATAATGACCAATTATGCATCACAGTAACCAGCAGTTTCTAATAAACAAAAGTAACAGAAATTGTAACCAGAAGTATAACTTGGGCAACTAGCAGAGAATTTGGTTGGGAGTTGTGGGACATCTTCTATTACATTTCCCCCCTCTTTCAGTTTCCACAGCATATCTTTGATGGGCATGTTACATGTGATCTTTTGACACAAGGGCCAACTAGAAGTAGTAAAATTAGGGGTGTCAGTGATCTTAGCATGGCCCCTAGCCAAGGTCTCTAAGATTACAGGGGTTTTTTTCTAAGTTACTTTTAAGAAGAGACATAATTTAGGCCTGTCTGTTTTGTAACATTACTCTGGCAAGGTAGTGTGGAAGTTAATCTGATCTCAGAGTGTCTAATATGCCTTAGACACTTGTCAAATCTTGGTCAAGTGGTTGGTTGATTGCTGTATTCTCTTGGAGCAACCATCCTCAGAGTCTAAGGCAAAAAACCACTGTTAGTCGGGGTGTGGGGAAGCAAGCACACATATCAAGGCATAGGTATGGAGCCATCCTGTGAATGTGTCTTTAATCCTCAGCCGTGTGTGGACTGGCCAGTGTCTGCAGTGACCAGAACAGAGCTTTGAGTGTGTTGTCTCTTCAGAGTGAACCCCAGAAGAGATATCCAGGTAAACTCTCCAGTGGATCTAAGGCTGAATTTCTGAAACTTGTACAAGTAGTTAATGTACACCTGGGTTATACATGTACTGCGTAATGTCTACAGTATAGCTGGTCATTTAACTGTTTACAAATGTTTTATTTCTGTGAAATCTATCCACATATCTGTAAATGGGGGAGAGCCCACTATATTGAGTGAAGTTAGAGCCAGTAACACAGACACTGAAGCCTGAGTTGGGTCCACGGTACAGGTGCCAGCGTTGTGGCTTGAGCTTGCACAGCAAACAGTGGTGTAGGTCTGCCACTGACCTTGGAGTACTGGGAAAAGTTTTTTGACTGGGGTTGATGTTTCAGTCAGTTGGATCTCTGGAAGGGGCTTAGGAATGTAGATTTGGTGTGCTTGGTAGCAGGTTACTAAATAGCAACAGGAAGCAGTAGTAGGAGAGCTTTGGCCAAAATAAGTGTGTCCGAGGTGACCACAGCATACAGTGTATATAGCCTGTCCTAATAGAGCTACTTCTGTCTATAAACAGGATGTAGTCAGCATCTGTCAGGGGGTTTATTTTTCCATCATGGCTTAGTGGGCACAGCTTTGTGGGCAGATATATGGCAGGACTGAGTGGTCCATAGCTATTCAGGAGGTCCAGTACAGCATGTAGCACCTAGACAGTTAGGTCTTGGCCTAAGGGGAGCTTCTCAGCCTTCTTGATAAGAACAGTGGCTATTAGAGTGTGAAGGCAAATGAGGGAAGCAGCACTTAGTAACTGGATCCAACTCTTTGCACAGGTAGGCCACTGGGTGCTCTCAGGGGCTGACAGTCTGAGGAGCACCAAGTGGCCTGCCTGTGCAAATAGGCTCTGGAGGGAGGGCCTCTGTGGCCAAATGTAAGCAGTGGCTAGCTGGAGCCAGTTCAGTTGGGTGGAAGCTGATGAGTCCAGAGTGGGGAGTGAAGCTACGGGTGTTAGCAGAAACTGTGGCAGCCAATGAGGGCACCAAGGCAGAATTCTTATGAAGCATGGGCCTCTTTTTCCTTTGAGATACAGGGAGCGGTTTGGTTTCATTTTTAACTCCATAAAAGCACTTTTCCTGCAGGCAGGGTCTGGTTGTTTTGGCTAATTAGTTCCCATCTCTGACTTCCTACTTGTGTCTTGTGTACCCTTGAATGATGGCACAACAGACAAAGAGTGGATACCCCTCAGAGAGCCCATTCAGGTGCCTGCCTGGCTTCAACTCTTATGGGTATTTAAGCATGATTTAGCCAAGGAGGGTGTGAGGCCTCCCTTACGTCATGTGTCAATCACCTGGGCACCACAGGTGAGGGCCCCATCAGCCACTGAGACCAGTGCTTCCCAGTCTTGGTGCACAGACAGAGCAGCCTATTGCTCCTGCTGTTCGTTCCACTCACCCACACATTCATTCAACAGGCACTCAGAGATTAAACAATCCAACCCCCTTCCTTTGAGGGTAGTCCTGAATAATGAGAGTTGATCTGATTCACCTTCTGATTGAGCTGAGCAGGACTGACAGACAGACTAACTGGGGTGCTTCTGGGGGCCGTATAGGAATCAGCCAAGCAGGCAGGCAGGCAGGCAGACAAACACAGACTACATCCTCCTCCTTTTGGGGTCCAATGTGAGCCACTTGAGCAGGGAGCCAGTAATCCTACTCCAGACCTCTGAAGAGACTCAAGAAATAACAAGGGTGTACCTTCCTGTTCAGACCTGGAGAGGTCCTTGCTCTGTTCACTAGGACTCACAACGAGTGACCAAACAGGTCAGCATGGTTGGTCTTCCCTGCCAACACATTAGATGCTATGGCAAACAGAAGCACTGAAACAGCATCCAGGAATTGGAGGCAGATTCATTTATGCTAACAAGCATAAATGATTCCAAGCACTGATTGGGGTCATTCTTAAAATATCAGGCTCTGATCTCTGGTGGTCTAGGGTTAAAGTGACCAACACTTTCTAAGAAATAAAAGTAACAGAAACTGTAACCAGAGATATAGCTTGGGCAACTAACAGAGAAGTGAACTGGACAGTGGGGCAGCATCTTCTTTTATACAAGCACTCTGGAAGATGAGGCAGGAGGGTTCCTGCAAGATGGGTAATGATGAGTTCAGGGCTGGTCTGGACTGCATAATAAGACCTAGTGTAAGCAAAAGCATATATATATATATGGAAATATTACTATTTGGAGTGCTAATGATCAGCAGAAATTGAGATATGCCTAGTTTTGCCTTTGTTTAGTTTCCTGTCTCTACTTAACATTTGAGATCTGTAATAGAAATTTAAAGAAGGTCAAATATTGCACATTATCTTGGCTTACCCACAATGTAATTCATAGCTCTTATTTTTACTACTGTTACTAACAAAAAAGTGAGAGTATAATACACTCCATATAGTATACTCCTTAAGTCAAGACATGATTTTTGTTTCTACTCTTGAGTTTATCTCTCCAGGGATACAATTTACTGCCATGAGAACCATGATTTTTATTAGACGTATAAGGTATGGTAGGGATAAGCTGATGTTTTCTGTTGCTATTAAATTGGGTATGATTCAAGATGTAGAATAGTGTACTGACCAGAAGAGAGGTAGGGCCTTCTACTAAATGAATTGTCTCCTTCCTTCCTTTGTTCTTTGTTCTTTCATTCTTTTGTACTTTCCTTCCCTCATCCTTTTTTCTGTCTTTCTTCTTTCTTTCTTTCTTTCTGTCTTTCTGTCTTTCTTTCTGTCTTTCTTTCTGTCTTTCTTTCTGTCTTTCTTTCTGTCTTTCTGTCTTTCTTTCTCTTTCTTTCTTTCTTTCTCCCTCTCCCTCTCCCTCTCCCTCTCTCTCTATTTCTCCCCCCTCCCACCTCTTCCTTCCTTCTTTTTTCCTGTACTGGGCATTGAACCCAGGGTTTTTCACACTGAGCTACATCGCAATCTTTTATGTTTTTTGAAAGATGCAATCTTGCTAATTTGTTAAATTCCCACATGGGTTTGAATTGGTGATAATCCTGCCTCAGCTTTTCAGAGTTCTGGGATTACAGGCATAGGCTGACACACTGAGCTCTTTCTGACTTTTAAAACATTAATAAATGATGCCCTCTTAATCTGGCCTCACAGTATAATAACAGAGTATACATTCTTCCCTCATTTAGAAACACCCTTCCTTCAGTATTAATCCACACCCCACTTCTACTCCCACATAAATAAAAATATATACCTGGTTTGCATGATATAAATCTGTTTGTAGAAGTAGGATGATCAATGTCTGTTCTTGCAGAACTAGGCCATAGAATTATTTATATTCTGGAAGAGACTAATTATTGACAGTCATTGTCATTAAGATAATTATTTGTCAAATGTCACAGGTTTCTATTGCATTTTTATCTTAAATATCTTTTTTCTTTAAAACTACTAATGGGGCATTTGAGGGGAGGGTGACCTGTCCCTGCCTCAAATTTATAGAATTCCCTAGTGCCTGCTATACTATCACACAAGTTGAGACTTCAGCTTGATAAGGTGGGAAGAGTGTGTACACCAGACTCCCCAGGAGCTGAGGAAGGCGTGAAAGACTTGCCCTCCAACCACAGGCCGACTTGGTACCCTGACTACATCAGGCTGAAGACACCTCAGAAACTGTAACTTCGTGTAGCCTCCTTTGCTCTCTTTTCCTGCACTGGAGTGAGCCACAAAAACTCTTTAGGAGAGAGCTCTTTTATATCTCAAGACTGGAAAACAGCTTTGATTATTAGAGGCTGGTAATCCCATTCCTGGATCCTGAATATACATATTCGGCCGTCATCTTTATCTTTTAGCAGCTTCTCCACTCCCCTTCTCCCAAGCATGTCTCAGTAACGGTCCTGGAATCTACTACTCTAGTTCGGATTTCCAGTTGTCTTGTCATTAATTCAGCAGTCTATTGTTCTTTGTCTAGAAAGTTTCATTTCTTCAGACTTCACTGTCTTGTGAGAATCTTTATTATTAAAAAAGTTGTTTTTCTCTTATTAATCAGATGTCATATTGGATTGGTTGCTAAATCCAGCTGAAGGACCTACATAAGAGCTAAGAGAGCCGGGTGGGACCAAGGTGACTTCTCTCTCATGAAAGCTCCCATCACAGACATCCTCTAGGTAAATAATGAAGTGCTAGCTGTGGTGGGCTTCCATTATCCCAGAGAAAGACAGCTGCCCATCTGAGGGCTTCTTGTAGCCTGTACCCAACACAAATACAGTGACTATCAGCCAGCGCAGTTACCGGGTGCAACCGAAGGCAAGAGGATGGTGGATGTGATGAGAAATGTGTGGGGAAAGGACCTGTGGGGAAGTGAGAGTTATAGCGGTGTAGTTTCTTTGTGATCTCACACAGTGTTCTCAGCCTGTGCTATCCAGCTTTCTCCTGTATAACATGGCTCATTCACTTAAACTGCATATACTTTAAAATTACTTGAAGCATTCTGTACCATGATTTAACCATAATTAGTGAGAAGTTAATACCGTGTGACACTGTGAGCTGCTAAGAAATTGTTTCACAGAGTTTTGTGATATATATTAAGTGGTACTTCTAGGGAATCTCTCACATCGTTAGAATATTGTACTCAAAGGAGATTGTTTATGTTAATAATTGAGTTTTTTGTTATATGTCATTCTTAGGGAGATGTGGGGAACATTTTCTGCTTTATACAAGGCTAAATTAAAGAAATGCTTAGTGATGTTGAAGGACTGGCTCCTTATAACTAAAAATGCACAATAGATGACACATAACAGGTACTCAATGAATGTTCCCACAGGCTTATCAGAGTGGGGAAGCAACTGACACATTCCCAAGTGACATGCCAAAACACTAAAGCTTGTACTCTTACACAGGAAATACATATGAGCAATTTTGTTAAAAAACTGCTTTCAGGGTCTTAAAACTATAATTTTGTACTAAAAACATAAAAAATTACTAATTTTTGTTGTTATATATATTCACAATTAAATCTGCCCATGACATAGTTGTTAAATTTTGTGGTAATTTCATATAGTGAATAGAACTAGAGGTCTATAATGGAGATACAGGTGGAGATTTAGCTAGAGCAGCGCAGCCAGGACTGTTATATCATGAATAATACAGCTTGTTTTCTTGGGTTTCTGAGGTTGTCTGCTCTGAGCAGATTGCATCATTAACTGTTGTGAGGGATGGTTAGTCTTGCTGTTGTAGTCATCTTGGGTATTATGAAGTTTCTATGACAATGCCTGTTGTTTCTTCATTCTGATATTATGTGAAAAATATAATTTTATTAACATTGTCTTTATTTGCATTGTTTCTCCTAAAGATACAATATTTTTCTTATCCAGAATGGCATTAGATATCTCTATTATTTTTAAAATGTCACTGAAATTATTTAGAAAATTGAGTGACCAAATATTTAGCGATGAACATTCAGAGACTCGTGCAATATGATTTGTAGTAATTCTTCATTTGCAATTTGACAAGTTGCATGTTTCCATCTGGCTTCCTTTCAGTTAAAAGAAGGGACAGAATGAGGTTTTGTAGAGTACTCCTTGCTTGGTAGAACTTAGAATATACCTCCTTCTGAGCTGACAGCTGTTGCAGTATGCTCACGAACTATCCATGATTTCTTCCCTGTGGCGTGACCAGGTGCTCCAGTGCCTGGAGGAGTTAAACATGGCACCAACTTCTACAGATGTCGCTGTTGTTTTCCACATGTAAGAACTCTCTTGATTAAACTTGGGGCAAACAGCACATTAGTAATTAAACTAGGCAATATGTTATTGTGCACAATTTTTTAAAAAAGTTTTGATCCTTTGTCTATGAGATTTAAACAAACTTTAGTGAATTGTCAACTATTTCCTTCAGAATTGCATTGTAAAAGGTCTTTGTTGTGTTCTTTATTTTTGCATTAGTTTCTAATCTTTTTGTGATTTGCATTCAACTGCATATTTCATTGATGTTTTTTATTAATGTTTAATGATTTTATTTAATTAAAATATGTGGTTGGTATAAAAGTACAGTGCAGAAGTTAACACTATTTTCCTACAATTATAAGATAATTGATTTAAGAACTGCTTTTTGGAAAGAACACATTCAATGTGATTATAAAATATAACTTGATTTGAGCAGCTTTCCTCAAATCAAACAATGTGGAAATCCAGCTATGTAAGAAGATATTATAAAATTAGTCACAATAATATTGGATATCTGTAAAGATGTTTTTGCTCCAATTTTCAAAAATCTATAGTTAGTCCTAGAGATGAAATAACTAATCACAGTTCCAACTCTAAGTAAAACTTAAGAGTATGGCTGTTCAGTTTCCAAATTGTATTTTCTGGTTCTTTTAGGTTCTGTTAGTTCAATTTCCAAAATCTATGTTCTTTCCAAAGTACTATGTATAAACATTAAAACGAAAGCAATTGGTATTATCAGAGAAAAGTGAAAATAAGCCAGAAAAATCATATACAAGCAGTGATAACGGTGCACAAAAAGCACACAATGACTTCTTAATATACTTGATAAAGATGAAACTCATCTACAAGTATTTTAGCTGCTAATGCAAAAAAGGAAACATAATCCATTACAATCAGGAATCACTAGATCTATGGGGAAAATAAACCAGCTGGTGGATGAAAGCTCCATGTTCCTAACACACTGAAGGTCTCTGCTGTGTACACACAAAGAGAGGTTTTGTGTAGGTGTGTAACTTATTTTGTAGTAGGAGTATTATTTTGTAGTAGTGCTGTATTTTGTAAATTTCAGACAAGTTAAAATTTTCTCCAAGTGTATAATATATTTTTAAGTTTAGTTTATGTTCCCCACATTTCCTTCCAGGCTAAGCCATTTCAATTTTTAAATTGCATGTGTGTGTGTGTGTGTGTGTGTATGTGTGTGTGTGTGTGAGAGAGAGAGAGAGAGAGAGAGAGAGAGTATGCATGAAAAATTATAAATCTTATAATGGGCTTATGCTTTGGATAAAACTCTTAAAACTATACATAGAAAATAGCTTAAAAATTTTAACTGCATTGCCACCATGCAATCAGTTATATCCTGGTATCTTGGATTTAAAATTGTTGTATAATTTAATCAAAATTAGTATGTTTTTCAAAATCTAAAAATATTCTCTTAAATGCAGTGTTTTTCCCTGAGGCTGTTTTCAATAGAACTAGTAAACTTTTTTTTTTAAACTTCAGATTAATTTCAGTACTTTATGATTGTGCTCCTGGTGAAGGTTTGTTACAAAATGGAGTTTTCTGAAAATTAAGATATAAACAGAATTGTCATAAGGTGGCAGTGTGTTTCACTGATAGTCAATGGTACAGAAGAGAGCTGGTTGCATCAAGTGATTTCTTAGCCAGTGTTGAGCCTTGCATAACATTTACTGTAGGTCTTTTTTTTGGGGGGGGTGGATATTGAACAGCTATTTCTTAGGATAAATATGGGAAATTATTAAAAATACTACTGCTTTGCTTTTTACTACTGTTAATCACAGATATCTCTAGGAAATTAAGTTATTCACCGCTACACAAAGAAAATCGTTTCCTTCACCTTTTCTATGGCTGTGTATAGTGACATAGCTGTGAAAATAAATGCCTTTTGCTATTAACATTGAGGCATTTTAATAAGAAGTGATAAATGAGTTTATACATTTTAAAAGCTATATTTTAGGTTATAGTTCTTTTAACTGTTACTATTAGTTATATGTTTTATTGTGGTTGTCTCAGATACACAACTGTTTGGTCGTAGTTTAGTCAACAGCATTAGTCTGTGGAGAAGTGATAGAAAAAATTTGTTTTTAGTGAAATAGACTAAGTTTAATTTCTGAGCTCTTCATCCATTAGCTTTGTGACCCTGAGCCAGTTAGTTACTTTGCATCTGAGACATTTTTCTTATTAATAGCTTGATGATTATATGCTTACTGAATATGACTGTTGAAGGACTTAATGAGATGATGTTTGTGGGTAGACTTACCAAATTTTGATGTGTTTTATTAATTATTAATATAATCAAACTATATTTACTTTTATTTCTAAATATTTTCTAGTACAATCTTTCAGAAGAAAAATTTGAAAGTTGTCACATTTATGTGTCACACAGCTGTGATTTATTACATATCAAACACTGCTTCAGCAAACAGGCAACCTATGAGAGCAACAGAAAAGAAAAGCACATTTTGTGCATCTTCTATCAAAATTCAACAAAGCACTTTCCACTTACCCACATGCAGAAGGGCTTCCCAGGACACAGGGAGCATGATCTCTGTCCTTAAATACCTTCTCAGTTAGCTGGAAAAGTAAATCTAGACAGGAGGTTGGGAGACCTTTATTCTAGACTTGGTGTTGCCCTTAGGCAGGTATGGAATCTTGAATAAACCTCTGTAGTTCTCTCATGTGAAAACTGAATTTGGCCATTTGTAAGGACCCTTTTGGCACATTTATCCTAAGAATATTTTGTGCTCTGAATTTGCAAATAATTCAACATCTCTGAAATAGACCACATTCTAGCCCATAGAGCATACCTACCTAAATGCAAAAGGAATGAAACTTTCCAATGCATATTATCTGACCACAGTGTAATGAAATTGGAAATTAATGACAAAAGGAATTCCAAAAACTTTATAAACACTTGGAAATTAGACAACAACCTCCTGAATAACCAATGGGTCACAGAGGAAATTAGAGAAGAGATTGGAAAATACCTACAAACAAATGAAAATACAAATACAACTTTTAGGAATCTGTGGGATGCAATGAAAGCAGTCCTCAGAGGGAAATTTATAGCGATGAACTCACACATAAAGAAAACAGAAAGAGAATAAATAAATAGCCTAAAGTTGCACCTCAAACTTTTAGAAAAAGAAGAACAAGTCAAGCCCAAGCCCAAAGAAGGGAGGAGATTATAAAGCTTAGGCCAGAAATTAATGCAATTGAGATAAAGAAAACTCTTCAAAAACAACTGAATCAAAGAGTTGGTTCTGTGAAAGAATAAATAAAATTGATAAACCCCTAGCCAACCTTATCAAAAAAAGAAAGGAAAGAACTCAAATTCATGCAGTAATGAAAACGATGAAATTATTACAGATTCTACAGAAATTCAAAAGATCATTAATACCTACTTTGAGGATCTTTACTCCCACTAGGACAGAAAACTTAGAAGAAATGGACAGATTCCTAGAAATGTCCGAATTACCAAAGTTCAACCAGGAAGATATAAAAATCCTGAACAACACAGTATCTATTAATGAGATTGAAAATGTCATTAAAAAATTACCAACAAAGAAAACCCCAGGCCCTGATGGATTCACAGAAGAATTTTATAAGACATTCAGTGAAGATTTAATGCCAACACTCCTCAAACTCTTCAATGAAACGGAAAAGGAAGCAATTCTCCCTACCTCATTTCTGGAGGCAAGTATCATTCTAATACCAAAACCAGAGAAGGACCCAACCAAGAAAGAGAAATATAGCCAATCTCCCTAATGAACATACCTACAAAGATACTTAATAAAATACTACCAAATAGAATGCAGCGAATCATAAGGAAAATTATACACCATGACAATGTTGGATTCATTCCAGAAATGCAGGGATGGTTCAATATTCACAAATAAATTAATATAATGCACCATATCAATAGAGCCAAAGACAAAAACCGCATGATCATCTCAATAGATGCAGAAAAAGGTTTGGATAAAGTCCAGCATACATTCATGTTATAAACCCTAGAAAAAATAGGAATAGATGGCCTCTACCTCAATTTAATCAAAGACATCTATGACAAACCAATAGCCAACATCATACTAAATGGACAAAAACTGAAAACTCTCACTTTAAAGACAGGAACAAGACAAGGATATCCACTGTCGCAACTACTATTCAACATAGTTCTAGAAGCATTAGCCAGAGCAATTAGACAAGAGAGAGAAATAAAAGGAATATGGGTAGGAAAGAAGTAAAACTATCACTATTTGCAGATGACATGATACTTGACATGGAAGACCCCAAAAACTCCATAAGAAGACTCCTTCAATTAACTGCCAAATTGAGCAGAGTAGCTGGATACAAAGGCAACACCCCAAAATCAATAGCATTCCTATACACAAATAACAAACAGACTGATAAAGAAATTAAGGAAACCATACCTTTTACAATAGCATCCAAGAAACTGAAATATTTAGGACTCAATCTAACAAAAGAGATAAAAGATCTATTTAATGAAAACTACAGTACTCTGAAAAAAGTGATTGAAGAGGATTTTAGTAATTGGAAAAACATTCCCTGCTCACGGTTAGGAAGAAACAACATTGTGAAAATGGACATACTACCAAAATTGTTGTACAGATTCAATGCAATTCCCATTAAACTACCATCAACATACCTCACAGATTAGAGAAAACATGCCTTAAGTTCACCTGGAAGCAGAAGAGACCCAGAATAGCAAATGCAATTCTGGGCCACAAGGTCAAGTCAGTTAGAATCACAATCCCTGACCTGAAATTATTCTACAAAGCTACTGTAATAAAATCAACCTGGTACTGGCCAAAAAACAGACCTGAGGATCAATGGAACAGACTGGAATATGCAACCACAACGAAAAACACACTCAGCCACCTAATATTTGACAAAGGGCCCGAACAAGCTCACTGGAAGAAAGATAGCCTCTTCAATAAATGGTGCTGGAAAAATTGGCTTGCCACTTGCCAAAGACTGAAAATAGACCCAAGTGTATCACCATGCACCAAACTCAAGTCAAAATGGATCACAGACCTCAATATTAAAACAGAAACACTAAACCTATTGGAACAGAAAGCAGGAAAAAACCTTGAAGGCATAAGAGTAGGCAGAGTTCATGAAAAAAAATCAAACTGCTAGGGAAACACTTCAAAGAATCAATAACTTGGACCTCATCTTACTGAAAAGTTTTTGCACATCTAAAGAAATCACCATAAGAGTAAAAAGAAAACCCACAGATTGGAAAAAATTTTAACTGGCTGTCCCTTGGACAAAGGCCTTCTATCTAGAACATGCAAAGAATTAAAAAACATGAACCTGTCTAAATTCAAAGACCCAATCCAGAAATGGGCATCTGAGATGAATACATACTTCTGAGATAAAGAAATACAAATGGCAAATAAATATATGCGAGAATGTTGTACATCTTTAGTCATTCCAGAAATGCAAATAAAAACAACATTGAGATTTCATCTCACCCCAGTAAGATTGGCCAGCATGAAGAAATCGTCCAGTAACAAATGCTGGCGAGGCTGTGGAGAAATAGGAACTCTTCTGCACTGCTGGTGGAAATGCAGACTGATAAAACCATTGTAGAGATTGGTTTGGAGATTCCTCAGCAGACTAGGTCTAGAGGTCCCACTCAGCCCAGCTATCCTCCTCCTGGATATTTTGTGAAAACAGCATATCCCTGTGATATATGTGCACCCATGTTTATAGCAGCGCAATATGTAATAGCTAAATCATGGAAACAACCCCAATGTCCATCCACAGAGGACTGGATTAAAACACTGTGGCATTTGTACACAATGGAATATTATTCAGCTGTAAAGTAAGACAACCTAGGAGCTCTTATAGGCAAATGGTCACAATGAGAGACCATACCCATAAGTGAGGTAAACCAGATGTGCATGTGCAAAAAGTGTATAGTATCATTAGTGTAGGAACCTAGAGGTGAGAATATAGATCAGGAGGTATGAAGGGAGAGTGCTCAAGGGTAGAGAGCAATCGGGATGAAGGGAAGGGGATGAGGAAGAGGGGGATAGCTGTGTAGGTAAGTATGTATGTGCAGGATGGCTGACATGATTGTACTGTTGTCTCATGTCATTTTGATGTGGGAAGCAATCGATGATTAGTTGTTTGATCAATCTTGTATGTCTATTTGTATTGTCCTGAGTATACACTTTGAAACTACCAGCGTGTAATACAACAACAATTGTTGATCCCCTGCCACCTTATCTGTAGTTAGGTTTTTGTGCTGTTCTTGTGCCACTCTGTGTAATATTTATTAGTGTTTTTGTTCTTTTACTTTTAAAATAAAATAAAAAATTAAAATTAAAATTAAATTAAAGAAAGATGTAGTATCAGGTATTTTTCCCAGGGAAAGGAGTGCCTATGACCACTTGTATGTATGTATGTGTTTGTGTGTGTGTGTGTATTATATATGGATAAATATATATATATATAGTGTGTGGGTATATATATATAATAGAAATGTTTTCTATAACATTTTTTTTTGTGGTACTGGGGATCGAACTCAGGACCCTGCGCTTGCTAGGCAGGCGCTTATTCCACTGAGCTATATCCCCAGCCCGTTTTCTATAACATTTTGAAGAAAATATTTTGTCCTAATAGGTAGGAAAATGTACAAGTGAAATATTTGTATATGGTGATTACAGACAAATACACTTAGATATTTAAAGTGTCAGACAATATATCATTCACCTTACCTATTTCAAAGAAGAAGCCTTGGACATATTTTCTAGACAAATAGAAAAAACATCAGGCAACCAAGAATGGAGTTTTTAGGAATATCAAGAATATTTTTTGTGTAAGTAAATGGAAATGTCAAATGTTCTTAAAATTGAAATTCTACTATGACCATGGCAGTAACCCTCAGGTAGTCATGATGAGTAATTACAGAGCAGAGTAATAAAAGAGAAAGTAAATATATACCACCTTGCATCGAAATCTTACTTAACTGTTGTTTCACTGTGAGAAAAATATGCTAATTTATGTCTTTAGGTAAAACACAAAGAGTACAACTAGATGAATTTAAAGACAGAGTGTATTTCTTATAAGACATTGAAGAGAAAAAAACTGTTCATACTGAACTGATATGTATAATGTCAAAAATCTTATTATTAGAATATTTGACAGAAACCTAGTGGTGGTGAGAAATACAGGATTAGGGAAGTCAGCCGATCATAACACCAAAATTAAAGCATGATGATTTGTTCTAAGATTTATTTCTTTGAAAAGATAAGTAAATTATTTACATATAATAAACCAAATGGGTAAAAAGAAATTATATAAAATGTACATACAGAAGATAAGGAGCAAAGAAGGGATCTAACCATAAATAAAGATTTTTAGATGTAGCTGTATAGAGCTTTATACTACTAAAATTTTGAAATCTGTCTGAAATAATCTTGGAGGAAAATGTGAATTGGAAACTATGCATAGATGAAATGAATTTAGTGAATTAGAAAATACAACTAAACATGTAACAATGGAAGACCTAAAGGAGAAAGAAGATGAAGACGTGAAAGAGATACTTCAGAGTATATCCATACTATCTGCTCTGCTATTACTTACTGTTCCATTCGTGAGCTTTACTTGCTAAAGGGTCATAACCCTTATCAGTTATAATATAGCTGAGCTATTTCATTTTGTCTAGAATAAGGGGAAACATAAAAACTTTATACTTTAAAGAACTCTGGATTCCAAAATTTGACAAGGACCCTACAAAGGAAATGTGAAAATTGAGTGCAGTAGGTGGGCGTGTCAATGTGGGCCTGTAATCCCACATTGGGAGACGGGAGACGAAGCTAGAGAACTTCAATCTCAGCTCAGCCTGGGAAGGTTAGCAATTTTGAGTCACCTTATCCCAAAATAAAGTATGAAATAAAAAGAAGAGCTGGAAATTTAGCACTGTGCAAAGCCCTAGAAGGCCCTGGTATTCAATCCCTTATTACCAAAAAAAAAAAAAAAAAAAAAAAAGAGAGAGAAAAAAAGAAAAAAAAGGAGTTTACCTATATTAATAAAATATGTGTATAAAATTAGCAAGTCATATACAGCAGTATATTAAAGGAATGATTGTAGTCATAGGTAGTCAAATATTCAAAATCAAATCTAGTAAAAGCAGTACAGTGGCAATTAAAAAAAAATCTTTGGTGGTGCTCCAGTGGTGGGCCAAATTTTGTCTTATGAGAGGGTTTTCTGTTTCCTCCATATTTTGTATAGTCATGAATAACAATAAGGAATATGAAGCTTCCTTTGCAAAAGAGGTGAAAAATTTTAAGAGAATATTGTAGTACAGAAAAACTGATAGAACATTAATAAAACATTTCTCATATA